>CADDIJ020000572.1:0-116402 GCA_902809745.2 Tetradesmus lagerheimii | reverse complement strand
TGCTCATTTTGGGGTGGCTCATATCATCTGAGATGGTGACTGGACCCACATGTAACTACTCTCTCTCAAAATATTGAAAAATCCTGTGAACTCACATGTCAGCTCTTTCCTGGCCATGATTTAAAGATTCAATATTTCAAGCCAGGTCTAAAAGCAAAATCAGAGCACGTTGGGCAGCCCTCTTGAATCTTTGAATCTTTGCCAAAAGTTCAAGCATCAAAAGCAAAGCCCGGCCTAAGCTGGTGATTGATAGGAATGCTGGTGATGGAACATGTTGTTTGAGAAATTCAGGCATGCTAGATGGCCAGTTGGACATGTAGCTGTACATGAATTGCCACCCAAGTGACCAGTAGCCCTTCCAACAGTGTTTTTTGTGGCATCAACAGTAACCCACACTCACTTGACCTCGACCAGTGAAGTCAGCAGCACACTTTGCCAGTACTGCAGCACCAGCAGATTGGTCTTGAACCGTGTGGGCATGGCACGGAAGTCTGGCTTTGCAGCTGAATCAGCCACCTTGACGCCTGCCCCGTCCCGCAGAATTGTTATTGGTGTTGGGAACAAACTTCCATACCCCCAAGACTGTTATCCGACTGCTTGTACTGGATGGTGTGCTTCCAGCTGACAGCGTGGGGCTTGCTGTGTGTGTGTGTGGGTGTGTGTGTGTGTGGGTGTGTGGGTGTGTGCGGTAACGGCCGGCTTGCAGTGGTACCCTCTATTTGTACACTAACTGCGCAAGCAGGAAGCAAGCAAGTCCAGGCAGTTCATGGTGTCTGAGTGAGCTATAGTTGACATACACCAGAGCTGCAAGTTGCAAGCCAGGGGGGTTTTGAGGTGAGTAATGCTAGACACAATGCTTTGGCGGTCGTGGCAATGCCGGTAACTCTGACATGGCTGAAGTTTGCCTCAGGCACATTGGCGCTCAAGCAATTAGCTGGTGCCGGTTGCTGTTTTTTATTGTATAATACCTGGTATTTGACTGTGGCTTCCTCCAATCCCAGACGCATGCCAGCTGCAAATGACTGTTTGATGCAGGCCTCCCAAGCTGCAGCACCCTCCCCCCACAGTGCCAGAAGTCACAGGAGGCATGCTGTGCGCGCTGGTGCAGCCTGTGGAGCGCCTCCAACCCCTTGGGGTCCAGAATGTCATTGACGGCCTTTGCTGCACATGCCTGCCACACAGAGGGGTGCTGAAGCGAAGAACGCTGTGCTGACCTTGCTTGCAGACGCAGCAACGTCAAGGCGGTCTGTTGCATCTCCTATGTATGCTGTCCACACTGCAGGCAGCAGCAAATGAGGCAAATGCGTTGGACGAAGCAGCAAATTTGAAAGCAGTGTTGAAGGCCGCTGACGTGCTGCTATTGGCAGGAACATGCTGGCTGCTGGCTGCATTGTGCTGTGTCACCTACATGTAAAACGAGGCGCACCTTGCTGCCCAGGTAGATTGCTGCTTTTGAGCAACGCCATGCTGCTGCTGCTTCACATGCTGCTGAAGCAGCGCTGCTGCACAGCTGTGGCAGCTCTCAATTGGTTGCCAATTGGTTGAAGGCTAATGAGGGCGCTCAACGCCATTGAAGGAATGAATTGAAGTCCTTGGATGCTATCTAACGCTGTATATTATGTAAATGGGCAGAACACGACTGCTTGGAATATGACACTGCACTTGCCGACATCAGCAACCAATGATGTTTACAGCGTTAATTCGAACAATGTGCAAGGGCATTGATCAATTTTGTTTTCGACTGCAGGCAGGTGAAACACTCTTGCCACGTGCCTTGGAGTCCGAAAAACCCGAACTCCACTAGCGGCTAACCGCCCGTCATTTTCTTGCCACTGTCTGTACCAATTACACAAACAAACATTGACAATACCTGCAAACGCACTGTCACAGCACAGAAGCACATTGAGCATTCTTGCTTGGAACGGTCCGAAACGCTCGCAGGCGCTTGGAAGCATAGTTGAAAGCGCCCAGGAAGAAGCATTGAGGCCGAAGAGCTGCGCACTGTCCTTCGAGGCGACGCTCGCAAGGTCTGACTACATCTGAGAAAGCTGAGCTTATCATATTGCAGAAGCCGTGAACTCGTTGGATTTCAACAAGATGCACCCTACATGCTGCAGGGAGAACATGTCTACAACACCAGAGACAGTAGAGCAAAAGATTGTCGCCAAGGAGACCGAGGTCGAGCTTGTGAAGCAGCAGCTGCAGGCTGCTTCTGGAGATCGCGAGTTGCTGCTGCTGCTGCAGCAGCAGCTGACAGCACTGCAGCAGCAGCTGACTCTGCTCATGCAGCAGCAGGCAGGTGCGGCTGGGTCGCAACATTCCTGACAACCTACATCAGCTGCTATTCAAGCAAGCTTGCAGCAACCATGGAGAGCAGCATTTCCCAGCTACCAGCAGTGCTACTGCATGCACCCACATGCCACTGTGCTTTCATGCTCCAAGCTTCTTTGTTTGATCCTTTGCTGAGTGCCTTGCCCGTGTGGCCTTCTTGCATGTACTCTTCATGGCTCCCACCCGGCTTCTTCTCTCGTCTTTACAGCAGCAGCAGGTGAGTCATGCATGTGCTTGCAAGGCGGCCAAACATGCATGGCCTGCCACTGTGTGTGGAGCAGCCGCCAAAACCCATGCCCCAGCAGTCCTGCTTATTAAGAGCACCGCATGCAGCACCGCCTGGCGCATGGTAGCTACCATCATGCTAATCTGCAACTGATTAGAATCAGCGAGGCATCTGAGATGCAGATCCATGTGACGACTTTGCTGCAGCCAGCTTTGTTGCGACAACATAAGTTTCCACAAACACACTCTGCACTCCCAAATGTTACATGCACACTTGCCATACACACTGCGCACAGGTTGATCTTTATGTGCACATTGCGCTGTCAAAAATGCAGCCCAAGATTGCCGCGTTACTATCCTGCTCCTCCTGAATGCTGTGTGCATACAGTAAATGCTCATTGCATGCAACACTGATGTTGACCTGTGCTGCCCTGCTCTGCCCTGCCCTGCCCTTCTCCTGTGCATGCGCTATCAACTGCCATTCCTTGGTGGCCCGTGCTTTGCCACAACAGCACCAGGTGAGCGTTGGAGTTGCATGCATTGGTGAATTGTCAGCATGCAGTTAGCCGCCTGTGGCGCATGCCAGCAGTTGCTGCAAACTCTTCTGCAGGACTACCATGGAAAGGGTTGCTGCATTCTGAATTGCCACAACAGCACGGAGCAGTCTATTAATCTATTGATTATGCAAGCTGTGTTATTATCACATGCTGCGCGTGCACACCAAGCAGCGTTTGCTAGGGCGTATTATACAATGTGCTTGTAAAGCAGTGTCATGAGGCATGCTTGAACACTTCCACAATAGCAGGCAGCTCTGCAACATCATTCTGCATGCTCCTGTGCACTGGAGGCTTTGCGGTCAAGGCAGCTGCAGAGCTTAATCCTGAGCGCACCGTGTGAAGTGCATTGTGAGCCTCACTGCTACCTTGCTGCTGATTTGTGGCCATGCCTAATGCGGGCCTCTGTTCCCCTTTCCCTGTTGCACACCTGGCAGTCGAGATTACAGACGCCAGGCTGGAGGAAGCCATGCTGCGTGCATTGAAGAGGACTAGAAGTGACAAGGTGTCAATCTCCAACTTTACTGCCCGGGCTTGGGGCCACATGTCATCACGATCTGGTCTGAAAATGGAGGTGTGCTTGCCCAGCCTGCTGGAGAACATTGAGGATGACACAGCGGCAGCAAAGCTGTGCGGCTTTCACTGGCATCCAGATCAACCAGAGCCTGCCCAGGCTGACAGGTATGGTCAAAACCTATGGGATGGAATGTTGATCAGCACACGTGCATTGCTTGACACAGCCGCAGCAGTGTCATGGCATTACCAATGTTGCATTGCTACATCATGTTTGCACACAGCCGCAGCAGTGTTGTTGCATTGTGGGATGATTGTTCTGTCACACTGGGTGGCCGCCATGTGCTTTGGTGTGCTTCACAGGTACATGCAGTACCTACAAGAGCTCATCAGGCTGCCTGGCCGGACGGACTACCCGCTGCTGTGGCACCAGGCGGGCGACAGAAACAAGCACCTGCTGGATCTGGCAGGTTTTGAGGACCGCCTTTACTACAGCAACATCACTGGCAACACAGATGCAGCAATAGTCACCCGGGTCAATTACCTCACACACATCGTGCGTGGTGGGCTCTGCGTGCTGTTTGAGTTGAAGAAAATGGTTGACGAGGCCTCAGTGTACCAGGCAGTATGTGAGCTAGTGGTGGCGAGCATCCTGAGCACGCAGTGGAAGCCGGTGGTGGTGCTCACAGACCTGATAGAGGATTGGCAGCTGTTCTGGTTGAATGGTGCCACCGTGAAGCACGTGCGGTGCCCCAGCCGAGCTACAGCAGTGGTGGTCATCAAGGGTTGTGTGGACCAAGCTGCGACTGCGGCATCAGGCAAAGAGTTGCCTGTGCAGCAGCAACTAGCCCCGCAGCTTGCACTGCCTGCTGTGCTGGCAGACCGCAAGGTGCCTGACTTGGCCCACAATGTCCAAAATGCTGCAGGGGCTGCTGTGAACCCTGACCTGCTAGACCTGGCTGACATGCTGCCGGCAGAGGAGATGCAGGATGTGTACGCCCGAGTATTGTTGCAGCAAGTATCGAGGCTTCCAGTGTTCAGCACGACAGAGTTCAAGGTGGCTGCTGCCAGCATGTACTCTTGATGTCGTATTGTATCTTGCGCAAGCTGTATGATTGAAACGTCACATATATGCATAATATAATTCATTATTTTATTGAGTGGTCTTTACCTGACCTACAACAATCCATGTCTAATGGTATTTTATCAACAGGGTTGTTTTACCCTCATGAGCGGCAGAGTCAGCTCACTGGGCTGGTGCCTGAGGTGGCCACTGGCAATCACGCTCTATGCCGCATGATGCATTCCAACATCTAAACAATGGGTTCGGTTGCGTGCTATTACTGTGCATTGCTCATTGCAATGGTGTTGGGCAGCATTGTGGCTTGTGGGGCAAGAAGCTCCTTAGCAGTGGCGTTTTTGGCAGCTGTGGTGTGCCTTGTCGCCCTGGCAGCGTGTTGAGGCAGCGGTGCTCCTTGCTGGTTTGCATGGGGCAGTGGTGTTCCTAGTACTGCTAAGAAGACAGTAGTTTTTAGTAAGGCATTAGCATGTTTCCAGTGCCAGTAGCAGCGACTCTTTTGCTTAGGAGCACCTAGCATCTCTTGCTTTGTGTTGTCTTGATAGATAGTTACTGCTTTGTCCGCGAAGTGGAGAACAGTTGCCTCGCAACCCTTTTGTCCTTTGTGTGCACACTGTGTTGACGGTGCTTGTTGTGCTGCTGGCACTCAGGTACCTCCCTGCCTTGTGCTCACCTCTCAAAAAATTGTTTTGAACAACCTGTATTGCTCATGCTGTCTTTTTGTGCGGCCTAATTCTCTTGAGTGCGCACTTTGCATGTGTGCCAGCCATTGAGTAATCTTGACTGTTATGCATGGTGCTTAGTGCACACAAACACAATGGAGCAGTGCTCCCTCTTTCTTCCGCTCCTGAGGGGCGCGGGGCCGATGGCGTTGATGCTATGGCTTAATGGGTAACATGATGATGATGATGCATGGTGCTTAGTGCAAGTGGGACGATGGGGCGACACAGAGCACCCGTTGCTTGCTAGTGGCATGCGTGAAACCATGACTGCTCTTCTCTGGCCTATGCTTCCCTGAGTTTCGGGGTGTGAGATTGCGATGTCGCCTGTTTGCACCCATGTAACATTCTTCTTCTTCCTCTTCCATTGCATGAATGCAGTGCTGACTGCTTCAGCACGTATAATTGAGCACTGAGCTGTTTTGGCACGGCAAGGCAGGGTTCAGCATCGGGGTTCATCACTCTGGCCCATACTGAATGCCTGTATTGCATCCCTGTGTGCCTCTATTGCATTGCCTCTATTGAATGCCTCTATTGCACTCTATGTGCACCTGTTGCACACAGCTACCCCCTGATAGCATCTAATGCACCAGTTTAAGCATCCCTTGCATTGAGTTGAAGGGCTTAAAAGTGCATGCCTGGTCTCAATCTGCACATGAGGGGCTTTGTGTTGCAGTGTAACCACTGCTTAAGCATTTGGGTTGGGGTCGGTGGGCCTCTAGTCAGCATGTGCTGGCGATAAGTGATGGGCTTGAACTTAGCTGTATTCGGTACCCCGCGTAATGTTGGTTGCGCTGCTTTTGCACATGGATAGAATGGCATTAAAGCATTTTTCTGATGTGCTTAAAAGATGCAGTTGTTGTCTGTGCATCTAGTTATTGAGGTTTTCGGACAACCCTCCGCGCCCTTTTCTCAGAACGTGTGGGGTGCCGTTCTGGGGCTGCAGCAGCGCTGGGGAAGCTCGACAAATATGCAGAATATGTTTTGCCGGCTGTGAGCTGCATTCAGTAATGCGGTGTGTCTGGTGTGCTTTGGTGATACGCACACGATCACGCATGCAGGCGCAGTGATGGCTGCATTTTGTTGGTGCTGTTTGCCAAACAGCGTTTTGCTGACAGCTGCTACTTTGCCTGTGCTTGCTGGTGCTGCAGCTTTCCGTGTCACGCGTGATCGACGCACCTGAACCCCTTGGTTCCTCGTATTGTACTTCTTTAGCGGCTTAACCATGCTGGCAGGTGCTGCTGTAGCGTGTGCTGCTGTCTCGGGATGCTTTGTCACACTGTGTTATTTTGCACTTTCAAACCTTCTGTCACCGGATGCTAAGCATCAAAATCGGCTGTCATTGGCGTTGCGTGAGGGTACTTGGCCAGCCTTGCACACTGGTGTCGGAGTGTGAACGTGACGTGCACTGTGAACCGAGCTTGAGCCCAACTTCTCAGCCGCGTGGATTTCCGGCCTGATTATGTCACTCAACCAACATTATGCGGGGTACCGTATTCATAGGACGTTGCAACTGAAATTTCCTGCCCTGGGAGTTTCTTGCGTGCCAACTGAGCTTATTGGCCTGTGAGTAGCTGCTGCTGCTGCTGCTGTGGTGGTGGGCCTGCTGTCAGAAACTCTGCTGCCACAGGGACCTGCACAGTCTGTGAACCCTGCTGCACAGTACTCCTGCTGACATGAGCTGCACAATGGTTTATCGCCCTTGGACAACTTGGAGGGTTCGAGGTTTTCTGAGTCCAAGGCACGCTCCAGAATGTGTGACCTTTTCTAAATGTTGCTCTATGCGTATGGGAATCGGCCGAATTAACGCTGCAAACGCTGTTTGTTTTCATTTGCAATCAGATCGGCCGTGCAGTGCCACACTCCCACAAAGCAGCCAAGTCGCGTGTGCTGGCCATTCACATGATTTTAAGCGTTGCAATAGCATTCAGAAAATTCAAGTAATCCTTTCACAGCGTTGACAGCCCTCACCAGCCTTCTAGGCAGCCATTTCAAAGCCGCCCCAGCTGTACAACAGCGCTGCTTCAGCAGCATGGCGCTGCTCAAATGCAACAACCCTCCTGGACAGCAAGGTGCGTCTTGTTTCTGCTTATTTTGGTTCAACAACAAAATTCAGGCAGCAGCCAGCATGTTCCTGCCAGTAGTAGCATGTCAGCACCCTTCACACCACATGCCGCTCCATCCACCACAAAGTGCCTGATCTGCTGCTACCTACAGTGTGGGCTGCGTACATTGGAGCAACGGACCGTTTTGATGTTGCTGCATCTGCAAGCAAAGCCAACACAGCTCTCCTCGCTTTAGCACCCTTCTGTGGCAAGCAGATACAGCCTGTCACAGGCGCAGCAAAGGCCATCAGTGAAATTCTGGATCCCAAGGGATTGGAGGCGTTCAGCAGATTGCAGCGCCGTTCCGAGCATGCCTCCTGTGACTTGTGGCAGTTACTGTGGAGGGAAGGTGCTGCTGCTTGGGAGATCTGTACCAAGCAGTCATTTGCAGCTGGGATGAGCCTGGACCTGGAGGAAGCTACAGTCAAATACCAGGTAACATTAGAAGCAGCAACCGGGCACCAGCAAAAATTGGTTGAACACCAATGGAATGCAGACATTGTAAGAAGCAGAGTATTTGCTACCACTGGCAAAGCATTCTGTCAAACTGCAATAAGCACCCCAAACCCTTTTGCTTGCAACATACAGCTGTGTTGTATCAAAAGACCAATTGGTTGCTTACATACACACAACAACTGCCTGCACCTGCATCCTTCCTACTTGAACAGCTGGTGTATGAGCACACGGCTCCTCTGGCATCTGGCCGGTACCTATGCTTTCCAGCTGACAGCGTGGGAGTTGCTGTCAGCATGAAGCACACCGTCCAGTACAGGCAGGCAGACGGGAGCCTGGGGGAGATGGAGGTTGACCTGCTGTTCCCTGGCACAGCACGCACCGTGGTGCGCCTCATGGAGGCTTGGTGGGATGCCAAGGCAAGTGCCCTGCAGACAGGGGCCAACTTTGCTGCAGATTGGGTTAAGAAGGGGCCATTGTTGCCACAAGAAACTGCCATTATCTGGTCCAACTGGGTTGTGCTGTGTCAATCTGGACCATTCCTGACCAACAAATGTCAATGTCTTGTCTAATTAGACAGTGGCAGATGACTGTGCTTGAATGCACACGCTACTCCTGTGACAGTGTGTGTCTCATTGGACATGCAGACGTATAGGGAAACCATTTGTGTCAGGCTAAATCCTCCCAACCTGCACATGTTCCATTCAAGCACCAGCAGTGCTACTTGAAAGATGGGCCAGGGTATTTGAGACCAGCAGCATGATAACACTTGAGTTCTGCTTGCACCAACTGCTCATTTGACACTCTGCTTAGTAGTGCAACTGTCTGACAGCAAGTGTTTCTTTGCTCCAGGGTGGCAAACCATCTACCAAGGAGGCCAAGGTGGCTCATTCAGCTGCCAAGCCAGGCTTTCGTGCAATGCCCACGCGGTTCAAGACCAATCTGCTGGTGCTGCAGTACTGGCAAGGCGAGCTGCTGACTTCACTAGTGGAGGTCAAGTGAGTTGCTGAGGGTTCAGGGATGGGTTTATTCTTTAGGCTACAAGCTTTTGACAGGGCTGCTGGTCACTTGGGCAACATCTATTTAAAGTTCCATGTCCACCTGGCCAGCTAGCCTGCTCAATCTTCAAACTCCAAAGTTCAGGTTCCAGCATCAACCTATTGGTTAGGCCGAATTTGCTTTTAATGCTTGAATCTTTGGCAAAGATTCAAAGATTCAAGAGGCTGCCCAACATAATCATGAATTTGCTTTTAAACACGGCTTGAATCTTTGAATCTTTGAATCCTGGTCAAGAAAGAGCTGCCATGTGGGGTTGCAGAAAAAAAACAAAAAACTTTTTTGATTCCCTATACAACAACTTAAAATCCTACGATTCAAAGATTCAAGGATTCAAAGAGGTCATTTAAGACCGAGTTCTCCTTTAGTTTGTAGCTATCTGCACAAAAATGGCAAAGATTCAAGAAGATTCAAAGATTCAAGGGGGCTGCAGAACATGCTTATGAAATTGCTTTTAAACATAGGCACCCTAAGCTGGCTTGCTATCATCGTGTTTTACCAGCGTGCTGACAAACATGCCCCTGCTGCGTGCTGCTGTTACTGGTTGCTTTGCAGTGACATCATGCTTGCCAACAAGGCAGCTGGCAAGGCCAACTGGTATCACCCAGCCAGCCTGACATCTGGAGGCCGCTACGCCAACGGCTCAGAACCTATGCGCTGCGTACAGGCTGCCTCTGGCATGCTGGCCAGCTCCTGGCACATGTACACCAGCCGCAGGCAGGCAGAAGGCATTCGCTGGCGCTGGTCACTCACAGGCGTTGAGGGTGTCTCTGAGGAGAGCATTCCCCCTGTCTGGGGTGTTGGCATGGCTGGGCTGCTGCAGCACTTTCAGGAGGCACAGGGCATAGGGTTCTACATGGTCAATTGGGGCTGCAAGGTGGGCCATGTCACTCCTCTTTGGCTGGAAGCAGCACACACAGCCAATATCTGCAGGGATATATAGTTGAAATTGTACTGTGGGTTCTGCTACATACCACAGCCAGTCATCAGAATGCCAGCTTGCATTGCATGCTGTTGATGGGCCGGGGACCGGGGGCTGGGACCCGTCCCAAGCCTTCTGTCTCCACATCCATCATTCAGCTCAGGTGTATCAATGCCATGCATATATTACCAAGTGACTTTGCTTCATTCATGCCATCTCATGCTCCATCTGCACCCACGCAACCTCCTGTTGGCTGTATGCCAATGGTTTCAACCAACTTCAGCACCTGTGCACTGACAGTGTGCTACTGCTATCTCTGCCCTGATGTGCTGATGTTGAACTGCAGAATGAGTATGCCTATGGGGACCCTGACTACGTCCCCTTTCATCCACGCTGCATGTCGGCCTTGTCACTCACATGTTACACCACCAAGAGGCATCCTAGAGGGCCTACGCCATAGTGTAGGCATTATATATATTACGTACGCAGTTTGAAACCCTGTCGCACACCAATTGACACAGCATGAGCGCCGACTCGCCAATTGTGGTTGATGAGCTCAGCAGCAACCCAACAGACCACTTCAAGGTCCTAGAAACGCTCAATCACGGCCAAAAGCACTTTAAGTGCAACTACTGCAACCTCCAATTCAAGGGCACAGGCACTCGCTGTTATGTGCACCTGACTGGTGAAGGCAGCGGTGTTTCAGCCTGCACAGCAGTGCCAGAGAACGTGATCACCTGCATCAAGGCCGCCAAGACCAAGAAGCAAGCAGACAGCAACAGAAAGCGTCAGGCTTCAGAAGCTGCTGCAGAAAGCAAGCGCCAGCGACGTGAGAGTGTGCCAGGCGGCAGCAGCTCAGTGCCAACTGGCAGCTGCTACTGCTGTCATTTTGCTGCTGCTGCTGCTGTTGTGTGCATGCACAGGTTGTCACTGACAACGCGCAGGCCTGCCGTGCAGCTGGTGCCCTTATTGAAGCAAAGTACCCTCACATCACGTGGTCGCCCTGTGTGGCACACGTGTGCGACCTGGCGCTGGAGGGCATCTTTGCCCTGTCCTACTTCAAGGAGGTGCACAGCAACACCAAGGGCTTTGTGGGCTTCATCAACAACCACCACCACACCCTGCCCCTTCTCACAGGATATAGGGTGACGCTGATGAACCCTGGTGCATGGCAGCCGTGATGCTGCTGACTTGGCCTTATGCTGCCGCACATTGTTGCATACCGCATGCAGCACACCTGCACATGGCTGCACAAGTGCCCTTGTGAGAAGTGTTGACCCCACACCTGACAGCATTTGTGGTGCAACAATGCTCATGTGCCACTGCCTTTGCATTCCAGGACACCGCTAACACCTACAAGGACATCATCCTGAGCGCTGCGCACTGGACAGCAGCTGAGCAAGCGTTTACTGTGTGCGAGCCTATCCTGCGGCTGCTGCGCTTTGCTGATGGAGATGTGCCAAGCAGCGGCAAGATCCACTACTACGCCTACAAGGTGCAGCAGCGGCTGCAGGAGGTGCAGCTGGATGATGAGGTCATGGATGAGGTGCAGGACATTTGGACGCAGCGGTGGGAGTACATGAGCAGCCCGCTGCATGGTGCAGCCTACTGCCTCAACCCTGAGTTCCTGACAGATGAGGGGATGGACCTGGGCAACAACATGGATGCATGTGTGTCTGACCTGCTGAAGATGATCAACAAGCTGGTGGCAGTGTCTGATAGGCAGGCTGTGCGGTTGTCATATGCTGCCTTTCGCAGCAAGGAGGGGCTGTTTGGTGAAGCAGAGGCGCATGCTGATGCTGCTGCGATGCCAGCGCACCAGTGGTGGAGCATATATGGTGCAGACCACCCCCAGCTGCAGAAGCTGGCCATCACCCTGTTGTCTCAGGTGTCAAGTGCATGCTCATGTGAGCGCAATTGGTCCTCATATGATTTCATTCACAACAGGCAGCGCAACAGGCTCACACCTGCACGTGCGCGTGACCTAGTGTTTGTGTTCACTAATGGCAGGCTTGTGCGGAAGATGGCTGTCGGGGAGGAGGGGTTCATTGGGTGGGATGAAGAAGAGGAGATGGAGGGGAGTGGCAGCGAGGGTGAGGGAGAGGAGGGTGAGGAGGGTGAGGAGGGAGAGGAGGGGGGTGAAGGTGAGGGTGAGGCCGAGGGGGTGAGGGTGAGGGAGAGGGAGTTCCCACAGTACAGCGTACTTTGCACCGTACTACAGCGTACTCTGTCTCAGCCGCCACGTACTCTAGCGTACTACGCACTACGTACTACGTACTACGTACTACGTACTACGTACTACGTACTACGTACTGATGAACCCTGCCCTAGTCCCTGTCCGCCTGATCAAGACCAGCAAGAGACATGACTCAAAGCCCATCAGGGTCCCACGCCACACCTCTCCAAAAGCAAGCAGCAGCATCCCCACCACCCACCTGCAGCTTGGATCTTGTCCCAGCCGCTGGCCAGGAAGCTGGCGCTGCTGATGGCAGAGTCGACAATCTTGGCCATGGTTGTGTCGTTGGGCGCAGTAGCTGTGTCATCATCAAAGGCAGGCAGGTGCTTGAGGTCTCCATACGGCCACACGTAACCCCTTGCGTTGGCCAGTGTCTGCTTAAGTGGCTGGCCACTCTTGGTTTGCACAATGGGCCTGCTGGGGCTGGTGGGTTGAAAGAAGGTCAGGACTGCCATGGCCAAGTTCACCACAGCTCCCAGGCACAGACCAGACATGCAGCGTGGCAGGAAGCGCACGTAGTCAGGGGCCCCATAGGCAAACTCGTTCCGTAGTATACAACAAAAGCACAAAAGCACAGCAGCGGAAGGGGCAGTGGCAGCAGCACAACGTTAAGACACGATTTTGCTTGGTGCAGGCAGTGTGGGGACAGGGGACCAGGGGCAGTCCCCAGCACCCAGTCCCCATCATTGGGTGGATGCTATCTGAGCAAGCATGCTGTTTTGACTGTTGTTGATGTCGACTTGTGCAATCCGTCACCCATCCTGGCAGGCAATGTGTTCATGCAGCCTTGCAGATAGCTGATTCTATCAGTGCACACGTGGCATGGCATGTCACCTTGCAGCCCCAGTTGACCATATAAAAGCCGGTGCCCTGTGCCTCCTGAAGCTGCTGCAGCAGTCCGGCCATGCCCACACCCCACACAGGTGGGATGCTTTCCTCAGAGACGCCCTCAACGCCCGTGAGTGACCAGCGCCAGCAAAAGGCTTCTGCCTGGCGGCGGCTGGTGTTCATGTGCCAGGAGCTGGCCAGCATGCCAGAGGCAGCCTGTATGCAGCGCATGGCTGCCAAGCCGTTGGCGTAGCGGGCCCCAGACGTCATGCTGGCGGGGTGATACCAGTTGGCTTTGCCAGCTGCCTTATTGGCCAGCATGATGTCGCTGCAAGGCGGACAGTAACAGCAGCACATGCAACAGGGGCATGTTGTGTCAGCATGCTGATATACACTTGTGAATTGGGTTCGCCAGGCTCTGGTTCAACAGGCTGATAGCCCTGTCCTGGGTCTAAAAGCATGTTGGCAAGCCCTCTTGGATCTTTGAATCTTCTTGAATCTTTGCCATTTTCCTACAGATAGCTGCAAACTAGGGGAAACCGGTCTTAAATGACTCTTTGAATCCTTGAATCTTGGGATTTCAAGTTTTTTTTGGACATATTGAAAAATCCTGTGAACTCACATGTCAGCTCTTTCCTGGCCATGATTTAAAGATTCAATATTTCAAGCCAGGTCTAAAAGCAAACTCAGAGCATGTTGGCAAGCCCTCTTGGATCTTTGAATCTTCTTGAATCTTTGCCATTTTCCTACAGATAGCTGCAAACTAGGGGAAACCGGTCTTAAATGACTCTTTGAATCCTTGAATCTTGGGATTTCAAGTTTTTTTGGACATATTGAAAAATCCTGTGAACTCACATGTCAGCTCTTTCCTGGCCATGATTTAAAGATTCAATATTTCAAGCCAGGTCTAAAAGCAAAATCAGAGCATGTTGGGCAGCCCTCTTGAATCTTTGAATCTTTGCCAAAAGTTCAAGCATCAAAAGCAAAGCCCGGCCTAAGCTGGTGATTGATAGGAATGCTGGTGATGGAACATGTTGTTTGAGAAATTCAGGCATGCTAGATGGCCAGTTGGACATGTAGCTGTACATGAGTTGCACCCAAGTGACCAGTAGCCCTTCCAACAGTTTTTTTGTGGCATCAACAGTAACCCACACTCACTTGACCTCGACCAGTGAAGTCAGCAGCACACTTTGCCAGTACTGCAGCACCAGCAGATTGGTCTTGAACCGTGTGGGCATGGCACGGAAGTCTGGCTTTGCAGCTGAATCAGCCACCTTGGCCTCCTTGAAAGATGGCCTGCCCCCCTTTGCGTCCCACCATCATCATCATCATGTTACCCATTAAGCCATAGCATCAACGCCATCGGCCCCGCGCCCCTCAGGAGCGGAAGAAAGAGGGAGCACTGCTCCATTGTGTTTGCAAATATTACGCACATCCCAAGCTTGGACAAGATACTCAGCAATGCTCCTAGATATCACTCGGCACACCCCCCTACTACCCCAAATATCATCAGAAACAAAACGCAACAACTTGGTGGATGCATCAGTCAACGACAACACATTGCGCAATTTTTCAGCGCCGCCAGCAACATCACGCAAAACAGACCGAATTTCATCAAGCATAGTATCCCTCTGAGCAGAAGTAGCGGGACAATCAAACATCAGATGTGACAAAGACTCAACACCCTGACCACAAGCAGGACATGCTGTGTTAGAATCAGCTCTGCTGCCACCATAACGACTGGTACGCTCATGCACACAAAGACAGCCCATTCGAACACGCATCAGCAACTCAATACCACGCGTTGGCGCACCAGAACACAAAAAGGGCCTAGCCCTTTTAAAACGCATGGCATCAGCATGTGTAGGGTGCACATGCGTGATGTAACGGCTCAAAGTAGAGTGCTGCAGTGATTCACAAACAATTCTGTCTGCATGCAGCTTCCTGACCTGACGGTTGATGTGATTCTTGCACGCATTAGCTCGATCAGCCGCCGCCTCAACATCCACACCATACTTGCAAAGCAAACTCTGCACATACTTATGCCAAGGTGTCACCGCAACAGCACCACTAGGGTGCTTCCACTCAGCTGAAAACACCTGATGTGGCAACCGACAGTTCTGCATACGCTGAACCCTAAAGTAATACTCCATCGCCCTCTGATGAAGCCACATGTGCAATGGCTTCACACCCCATTCAGCCAGAACAAGTGAAGTGCAAGGGCGCTCCTTGCCACAACGCATTGAGCACTTGATGATGTCAGTCTGCACTTTGTCAATCTGTTGCAGTTGCCTTGCAGTTGACGGAAACCAGACCTCGCTGCCATATTCAACAATCGGGCGAACGCATGTAAGCAGAATGATACGCTTTACTTCCACGCTGATGAGCCGGCTCTTCCAGACTGGCATGAGCCCACCCTTCACACGATGCACTTTTGCCAACATCTTCTCAAAGTGCGTATTCCAGTTGCAGGCATTGTTGAACCACAGGCCAAGGTAGCAGTACTCTGATACAACAGGCACAGGCACACCGTTCCAAACGATGCCAGAATCAGCCAACTGGCTGGGCTGTCTAGCTGGTGAGACATGCATGACAGCAGACTTCAAGCTATTCAGCTTGAACCGCCACTTACAACTGTATTCATAAACTGTTGCAGCCACAGCCTGAACCTCAGCCAGAGATCCGCACACAGCAACAAAGTCATCAGCCTGCATGGCTGCCACAACCTGACCAGCAGGTTCGTCACAAGGGCCCATAAGGGTGATTCCAGGGTGCTTTGCATGCACCTCATGCAGCAGATCATCAATGAAGTACAGGTACAGTGTGGGGAAATAACATCGCCCTCATGCAAACCAAGGTCACATGTGAAGCTCTCAGTGACATGACCTTCGTGAGACACCACACGGCGTGCACCCTGATACAAGTTGTAGAGTACACGGAACATCTTTCCACGCACACCCTTGTCCCTTTGCGTCCCACCAAAACTCCATGAGCCGCACCACAGTGTGTGGTGTGCCAGGGAACAGAAGGTCAACTTCCATACCCCCAAGACTGTTATCCGACTGCTTGTACTGGATGGTGTGCTTCCAGCTGACAGCGTGGGGCTTGCTGTGTGTGTGTGTGGGTGTGTGTGTGGGTGTGTGTGTGTGTGGGTGTGTGGGTGTGTGCGGTAACGGCCGGCTTGCAGTGGTACCCTCTATTTGTACACTAACTGCGCAAGCAGGAAGCAAGCAAGTCCAGGCAGTTCATGGTGTCTGAGTGAGCTATAGTTGACATACACCAGAGCTGCAAGTTGCAAGCCAGGGGGGTTTTGAGGTGAGTAATGCTAGACACAATGCTTTGGCGGTCGTGGCAATGCCGGTAACTCTGACATGGCTGAAGTTTGCCTCAGGCACATTGGCGCTCAAGCAATTAGCTGGTGCCGGTTGCTGTTTTTTATTGTATAATACCTGGTATTTGACTGTGGCTTCCTCCAATCCCAGACGCATGCCAGCTGCAAATGACTGTTTGATGCAGGCCTCCCAAGCTGCAGCACCCTCCCCCCACAGTGCCAGAAGTCACAGGAGGCATGCTGTGCGCGCTGGTGCAGCCTGTGGAACGCCTCCAACCCCTTGGGGTCCAGAATGTCATTGACGGCCTTTGCTGCACATGCCTGCCACACAGAGGGGTGCTGAAGCGAAGAACGCTGTGCTGACCTTGCTTGCAGACGCAGCAACGTCAAGGCGGTCTGTTGCATCTCCTATGTATGCTGTCCACACTGCAGGCAGCAGCAAATGAGGCAAATGCGTTGGACGAAGCAGCAAATTTGAAAGCAGTGTTGAAGGCCGCTGACGTGCTGCTATTGGCAGGAACATGCTGGCTGCTGGCTGCATTGTGCTGTGTCACCTACATGTAAAACGAGGCGCACCTTGCTGCCCAGGTAGATTGCTGCTTTTGAGCAACGCCATGCTGCTGCTGCTTCACATGCTGCTGAAGCAGCGCTGCTGCACAGCTGTGGCAGCTCTCAATTGGTTGCCAATTGGTTGAAGGCTAATGAGGGCGCTCAACGCCATTGAAGGAATGAATTGAAGTCCTTGGATGCTATCTAACGCTGTATATTATGTAAATGGGCAGAACACGACTGCTTGGAATATGACACTGCACTTGCCGAGATCAGCAACCAATGATGTTTACAGCGTTAATTCGAACAATGTGCAAGGGCATAGATCAATTTTGTTTTCGACTGCAGGCAGGTAAAACACTCTTGCCACGTGCCTTGGAGTCCGAAAAACCCGAACTCCACTAGCGGCTAACCGCCTGTCATTTTCTTGCCACTGTCTGTACCAATTACACAAACAAACATTGACAATACCTGCAAACGCACTGTCACAGCACAGAAGCACATTGAGCATTCTTGCGTGGAACGGTCCGAAACGCTCGCAGGCGCTTGGAAGCATAGTTGAAAGCGCCCAGGAAGAAGCATTGAGGCCGAAGAGCTGCGCACTGTCCTTCGAGGCGACGCTCGCAAGGTCTGACTACATCTGAGAAAGCTGAGCGTATCCATCTTGCAGAAGCCGTGAACTCGTTGGATTTCAACAAGATGCACCCTACATACTGTTGTTTGCTGCAGGGAGAACATGTCTACAACACCAGAGACAGTAGAGCAGAAGATTGTCGCCAAGGAGGCCGAGGTTGAGCTTGTGAAGCGGCAGCTGCAGGATGCTTCTGGAGACCGGGAGTTGCTGCTGCAGCAGCAGCTGACAGCACTGCAGCAGCAGCTGACAGCACTGCAGCAGCAGCTGACTCTGCTCATGCAGCAGCAGGCAGGTGCGGCTGGGTCGCAACATTCCTGACAACCTACATCAGCTGCTATTCAAGCAAGCTTGCAGCAACCATGGAGAGCAGCATTTCCCAGCTACCAGCAGTGCTACTGCATGCACCCACATGCCACTGTGCTTTCATGCTCCAAGCTTCTTTGTTTGATCCTTTGCTGAGTGCCTTGCCCGTGTGGCCTTCTTGCATGTACTCTTCATGGCTCCCACCCGGCTTCTTCTCTCGTCTTTACAGCAGCAGCAGGTGAGTCATGCATGTGCTTGCAAGGCGGCCAAACATGCATGGCCTGCCACTGTGTGTGGAGCAGCCGCCAAAACCCATGCCCCAGCAGTCCTGCTTATTAAGAGCACCGCATGCAGCACCGCCTGGCGCATGGTAGCTACCATCATGCTAATCTGCAACTGATTAGAATCAGCGAGGCATCTGAGATGCAGATCCATGTGACGACTTTGCTGCAGCCAGCTTTGTTGCGACAACATAAGTTTCCACAAACACACTCTGCACTCCCAAATGTTACATGCACACTTGCCATACACACTGCGCACAGGTTGATCTTTATGTGCACATTGCGCTGTCAAAAATGCAGCCCAAGATTGCCGCGTTACTATCCTGCTCCTCCTGAATGCTGTGTGCATACAGTAAATGCTCATTGCATGCAACACTGATGTTGACCTGTGCTGCCCTGCTCTGCCCTGCCCTGCCCTTCTCCTGTGCATGCGCTATCAACTGCCATTCCTTGGTGGCCCGTGCTTTGCCACAACAGCACCAGGTGAGCGTTGGAGTTGCATGCATTGGTGAATTGTCAGCATGCAGTTAGCCGCCTGTGGCGCATGCCAGCAGTTGCTGCAAACTCTTCTGCAGGACTACCATGGAAAGGGTTGCTGCATTCTGAATTGCCACAACAGCACGGAGCAGTCTATTAATCTATTGATTATGCAAGCTGTGTTATTATCACATGCTGCGCGTGCACACCAAGCAGCGTTTGCTAGGGCGTATTATACAATGTGCTTGTAAAGCAGTGTCATGAGGCATGCTTGAACACTTCCACAATAGCAGGCAGCTCCGCAACATCATTCTGCATGCTCCTGTGCACTGGAGGCTTTGCGGTCAAGGCAGCTGCAGAGCTTAATCCTGGTTTGAGCGCACCGTGTGAAGTGCATTGTGAGCCTCACTGCTACCTTGCTGCTGATTTGTGGCCATGCCTAATGCGGGCCTCTGTTCCCCTTTCCCTGTTGCACACCTGGCAGTCGAGATTACAGACGCCAGGCTGGAGGAAGCTATGCTGCGTGCATTGAAGAGGACTAGAAGTGACAAGGTGTCAATCTCCAACTTTACTGCCCGGGCTTGGGGCCACATGTCATCACGATCTGGTCTGAAAATGGAGGTGTGCTTGCCCAGCCTGCTGGAGAACATTGAGGATGACACAGCGGCAGCAAAGCTGTGCGGCTTTCACTGGCATCCAGATCAACCAGAGCCTGCCCAGGCTGACAGGTATGGTCAAAACCTATGGGATGGAATGTTGATCAGCACACGTGCATTGCTTGACACAGCCGCAGCAGTGTCATGGCATTACCAATGTTGCATTGCTACATCATGTTTGCACACAGCCGCAGCAGTGTTGTTGCATTGTGGGATGATTGTTCTGTCACACTGGGTGGCCGCCATGTGCTTTGGTGTGCTTCACAGGTACATGCAGTACCTACAAGAGCTCATCAGGCTGCCTGGCCGGACGGACTACCCGCTGCTGTGGCACCAGGCGGGCGACAGAAACAAGCACCTGCTGGATCTGGCAGGTTTTGAGGACCGCCTTTACTACAGCAACATCACTGGCAACACAGATGCAGCAATAGTCACCCGGGTCAATTACCTCACACACATCGTGCGTGGTGGGCTCTGCGTGCTGTTTGAGTTGAAGAAAATGGTTGACGAGGCCTCAGTGTACCAGGCAGTATGTGAGCTAGTGGTGGCGAGCATCCTGAGCACGCAGTGGAAGCCGGTGGTGGTGCTCACAGACCTGATAGAGGATTGGCAGCTGTTCTGGTTGAATGGTGCCACCGTGAAGCACGTGCGGTGCCCCAGCCGAGCTACAGCAGTGGTGGTCATCAAGGGTTGTGTGGACCAAGCTGCGACTGCGGCATCAGGCAAAGAGTTGCCTGTGCAGCAGCAACTAGCCCCGCAGCTTGCACTGCCTGCTGTGCTGGCAGACCGCAAGGTGCCTGACTTGGCCCACAATGTCCAAAATGCTGCAGGGGCTGCTGTGAACCCTGACCTGCTAGACCTGGCTGACATGCTGCCGGCAGAGGAGATGCAGGATGTGTACGCCCGAGTATTGTTGCAGCAAGTATCGAGGCTTCCAGTGTTCAGCACGACAGAGTTCAAGGTGGCTGCTGCCAGCATGTACTCTTGATGTCGTATTGTATCTTGCGCAAGCTGTATGATTGAAACGTCACATATAATAATAATAATAATCAATCCTTGTAAGCCATACCTTTCGGCATCGGCAACCGCGCCTCACCCACTGGGGAGGCGGAAAGCAGACTGATTATTCTCTCTATTTTCGGTGTAAGGTAGACCACCCAGACCCTTACACCCCTTCCTAGGCAGCATGTGGGAATCACCCCATACGGTGGACTGCATACCTAGCAGGGCCGGTGTGTATATAGCCAGCAATCGACGGAGTCCTGCGGAGAGTCGCTAGGACATTAGCAGCATCCTTCCTTCGGCTTTCGCCGACTGTATCCCTGAGTCCAGAGACATACTGCTTAGGCTCAGAATCGAACCTGCAACCTTTCGGCCACTGTTCGTCCGTCATCACCACTGCGCCACGTGTTTAACGTCCCGCCGGACACATATATGAAACGTCACATATATGCATAATATAATTCATTATTTTATTGAGTGGTCTTTACCTGACCTACAACAATCCATGTCTAATGGTATTTTATCAACAGGGTTGTTTTACCCTCATGAGCGGCAGAGTCAGCTCACTGGGCTGGTGCCTGAGGTGGCCACTGGCAATCACGCTCTATGCCGCATGATGCATTCCAACATCTAAACAATGGGTTCGGTTGCGTGCTATTACTGTGCATTGCTCATTGCAATGGTGTTGGGCAGCATTGTGGCTTGTGGGGCAAGAAGCTCCTTAGCAGTGGCGTTTTTGGCAGCTGTGGTGTGCCTTGTCGCCCTGGCAGCGTGTTGAGGCAGCGGTGCTCCTTGCTGGTTTGCATGGGGCAGTGGTGTTCCTAGTACTGCTAAGAAGACAGTAGTTTTTAGTAAGGCATTAGCATGTTTCCAGTGCCAGTAGCAGCGACTCTTTTGCTTAGGAGCACCTAGCATCTCTTGCTTTGTGTTGTCTTGATAGATAGTTACTGCTTTGTCCGCGAAGTGGAGAACAGTTGCCTCGCAACCCTTTTGTCCTTTGTGTGCACACTGTGTTGACGGTGCTTGTTGTGCTGCTGGCACTCAGGTACCTCCCTGCCTTGTGCTCACCTCTCAAAAAATTGTTTTGAACAACCTGTATTGCTCATGCTGTCTTTTTGTGCGGCCTAATTCTCTTGAGTGCGCACTTTGCATGTGTGCCAGCCATTGAGTAATCTTGACTGTTATGCATGGTGCTTAGTGCAAGTGGGACGATGGGGCGACACAGAGCACCCGTTGCTTGCTAGTGGCATGCGTGAGACCATGACCAGGTCACAGTGTGGTGTTGTGGCTCCTGTGTGGCTGGTATTTCCCAGCCTGTCGTGCTCCGTTTGCTGCTTCAACAGCAGCAGCATTGCATTACCAGCGTTGTTGCAATCTGTGCTGTATGCTGTGCTGCACTGACTTACACAGTACTGAGTAGTACCAATACACTTGCATCAGTTCACCCCGAGGCCACCTATTTGTTTGTTGCTGGTGTGTGGCTGATGTTTAATTGCCCCCAGCATTTGGTGGGACTCTTGAGTTCATGAGCGGCAGCATTGTTGCAGTCTGCGCTGTGTTTTGTGTTGTGTTGCAGTACATTGCAGTACAGTACTGCTAGGCAGTACACTTGTCCCGCCTTGGCAAATTTTCACCCCCAGGGTCACCTCTTTGTTTGGCCCTGAAAGTTTGTCAATGTAATAAACAAAAAATATGTAACCATTTGAACCCTGTTTTATGCCAATCAGAGCACCAGCGGTGCCAATTCGGCCCTCAGCTGAATTTTAATTTCCTCTCTCAATAAGGCCCCTTAAATATATTAGTGGTCATGAAAAGAGAGAGAAATTATATTTGTAATTTGGCATGCACTGGATTTCTTCAGATACTCCTCTCTCCCCCCTCTGGATCCTAGATTGTACGTATCTGTGTGGATTCCATCGACAATCCTTAAAAGTGCACGATGGAGCCATGGAGTGGATGTGACAGCGTATCTGCAGGCGGGCTGTGGATACTGCAGTCGTGTTCTGCACGTGGGCGCTGTTCGTGTGGATAGGACCGATGGTTCACTTTTTGGTAAGCTGTGGTTGCTGCTTTGGTTACCAGTAGGTGAATCACAAGCCATACATCATCATCATCATGCTATGGCTTAATGGGTAACATGATGATGATGATCATCATGTTACCCATTAAGCCATAGCATCAACGCCATCGGCCCCGCGCCCCTCAGGAGCGGAAGAAAGAGGGAGCACTGCTCCATTGTGTTTGCAATTATTACGCACATCCCAAGCTTGGACAAGATACTCAGCAATGCTCCTAGATGTCACTCGGCACACCCCCCTACTACCCCAAATATCATCAGAAACAAAACGCAACAACTTGGTGGATGCATCAGTCAACGACAACACATTGCGCAATTTTTCAGCGCCGCCAGCAACATCACGCAAAACAGACCGATGGCGTTGATGCTATGGCTTAATGGGTAACATGATGATGATGATGATGATCACGCAAAACAGACCGAATTTCATCAAGCATAGTATCCCTCTGAGCAGAAGTAGCGGGACAATCAAACATCAGATGTGACAAAGACTCAACACCCTGACCACAAGCAGGACATGCTGTGTTAGAATCAGCTCTGCTGCCGCCATAACGACTGGTACGCTCATGCACGCAAAGACAGCCCATTCGAACACGCATCAGCAACTCAATACCACGCATTGGCGCACCAGAACACAAAAAGGGCCTAGCCCCTTTAAAACGCATGGCATCAGCATGTGTAGGGTGCACATGCGTGATGTAACGGCTCAAAGTAGAGTGCTGCAGTGATTCACAAACAATTGTGTCTGCATGCAGCTTCCTGACCTAAAATAATAATAATAATCAATCCTTGTAAGCCATACCTTTCGGCATCGGCAACCGCTTCCTGACCTGACGGTTGATGTGATTCTTGCACGCATTAGCTCGATCAGCCGCCGCCTCAACACCCACACCATACTTGCAAAGCAAACTCTGCACATACTTATGCCAAGGTGTCACCGCAACAGCACCACTAGGGCCCACAAGCCATACTATACTATACTATACTATACTATACTATATTGTGCACTGCATGACTCCACACATTCTGGGGGATAAGTAAACATACAAATGCCATTAGAGACACATCAAGTAATGATGATAATAATAATAATCAAACCTTGTAAGCCATACCTTTCATCAAGTAATGATGATGATGATATAGTGGCTTTACCTATAAATTTTCATAGTCTCAAGTGCCAAAATCAGACTGAAATCTGGCATGGTCTTAAACCCAGCTGGGCCAGTGATTTTTCTCGTCTCCTCTTCCCCGATGACAGCCTAAACGAGCTTGTGGGGTGGGTGAGGTGCAAGTAATCTGCTTCAGCTCCACGGGGCAGGAAGCTCTTCTCTTCAAGCTATGGAATGCCTAGTAATGTGATGAAGACAACAAATTGCTACAAGTACTGCTGCACAACCGATCGCACTGTGACAAGCACATAGAGATAGCAACAGTGCACCTGATCTACCAGTACCGTCACATCATGATGGCGCTGGACACATGTGTACACGCCGCTCAGGGTCTGGACTGAGGACAGGGAACGAAGCCAATGCCGGCAGTGCTGTATACTCAGCGACATCAACTGCCCATGACTGCACGTGTTCAGCGCCGTTTCATTTCACAGCAACCGATGTCTATACCTATTCAATACCCTGAAACGAGCTGCACTCCAGCTACTGCAAATGCTGTATCGCAGCAAACAATGAGCAAGATTGGTAATAAAGAAGGCTCAAAGCCATGCAAGCAAGCATACACTGTATGGCACAGCATGCAGCCAAACCCAGCAGGGCTGCAGGCAGGATCCACCAGTGCACAACTGTTGTCGCAGGCAACTACAGCAAGAGCAGCGACAAGGCGCACAGATCTCATCAGTGAAAACACTTTGAGTGGTCACACTTTGACTTGTATATGAGTGATCACACTGTAACAGGATGCGGTGCACCTGGCCGCGCATAAACCATACAGCAGTGCTCCTGACAGCACCATCACTCCAATAGTACACTAGTAACACACACAACCTCAGCCAACATCTGCAGCGCCAAGTAACAGCTGGTTCAGCAGCTGCACAACCTTCATCACGCTGGGCACCAACATAACAGCTGCAGCGTCTGGAGCTGCATGCGTGTGCTGTAGCAGACCATTAGATCAGCTCACCAACTGACAGCTGCTACCGATCACCACATGCTGAACTCCTAATACGCGTGAAGTGCAGCCTGACATACTTGTCGAGCAACACAAACGCAGCCAACCTTTGGTGAACTCAGTCCAGGCCTGCCCAGTGTGTTTACGTAAAGATGCGTCATCTGACACACTGACCCTCCAAGATGCTGCGCCCGTTAGGTCGTTGCGACAGATACCTGCAGACTGATCATGAATTAAACTCAAAATGCTGGCACATGCCAAGTTGCCGCCCAACCACACACACTCACAGGTTCATTATTGATGCGCATCCACACCACGTTACCACAGCCGCAGAAGCTGACGAAACACCAGGGCGCCTGCCCTGCCTCTGCAGTTGGCCTGGTGCACACATCCCAAACCTGTTCCAAAACCAGAGCTGCACACACAACACCGCCAATGCTGCACCTGACAGACACCTGAGAATGCATGCCACTTTGGCGCAAGGGGCGAACCACACCAGGAACATAATAACCATACAGGTTTGCACTGAACCGCACATACATGCACCGTGTCAATCAAGTGCGTAAGGTCGCCACTGTGGACTGCTTGATCTGTTCTATTCCAATGCCTGATCGGCACCACACGCGCTGAACAATGCGTGGCTAGTCATCCCCTGTTGCGTGCTGATGCAGCCAGCACTGTTTCGTCACAAGCACGCATTCGTATCTTGTACTGTCAATATGCCTCAAGCAACCACCGCGGTAACGAGCACATTCTAGAGACGGGGTGACAGTGCACAGCACGCCCTCCCAACTCTCATGTTGCCCCATCAAACCCCAGCTTTCCTGAACCCCGTAACCCCAGTACAAGCACAGCCAGCCAAAGCCAGCCACCAGACTTGTGATAGGTTCAACAAACTATATTACCTAAACCCCATTACCCCTGCCAACCGCATCTTCTGCAGTTCCAGACACCCCCGCACGCACATTGCCCTGCAGTGAGTTGTGTTGCCCTGCGCATTTACTGTGCCGCCTGTCCACGCCAAGGCGGTGGGTTGTGTAGCACGCGCTTTGCAGCTGCGATGGCAGCTGATAATGCTTCTCCTGGCAGCACTGCGCTGATGGGTCGCTTACTGCCAACCACGTATGTTTTTCCATGCCGTAATGCATCTGCAGCGGCAGCGGCCACACTGCCAAGCTGCTGCTGTCCTAGTTCTGCTGTTCCCGTTGTCGTCATGGGATCCAACGTCATAGTTGCGGCTGCGGCGCTGTCGTTCCGCAATGCGTTGCACTGCTGCTCTCTGACTCTGCTAACTGCCTGTGCTGCGCCTGCAGCATCCACTGCAGGATGCGCTCCTGCTGGCAGCTCTGCTGGCAGCAGCTGCAGCGCCCTGAGGTTGTCCAGCAGTGCCCTGCCCTCTGCGGTAGCCGCAAGCTTCATCAGCGCTACCTGCCGTGCAGATACTCCTGCAACCGTAGCGGCCTCAGCAGCTGCATTCACTGACGGCTCACACGCTGCAGCCGCAGCTGCTGCAGCCAGCGTGTTGGCTTGCTGCAGGGCTGCTGCTGCCTGCTGAGGCTCAGCGCCTGCTTCAGCAGCAGCAGCAGGAACGAGAGCAGGGACAGGCGCAGTCTGCTGCTGGCTAGCAGGCCAGAGCTGCTGCTGCTGCTCCGGCCTTGTGACAGTCACGTACACTTCGTCTGGTGCTGGGATCGGCGGCAGCTGTGTTGGCGGCAGCGTAGGGACCTTGAGTGCTAGGTACTGCTCTAATGCTTTCTGCCTGTCTTTGCGAGCAGCCAGCAGCCGCTTGCCTATGCAGGCTGCAGGTTCAGCTGATGACAGTGCACCAGCTGCCAGGCTGCACAGCCGAGCCTGCTGCGGAGGCTGCTGCACGTGGCAGTCCATACTGTCCCGCACCAGACCTGACAGGCCCGACTTGATGCTGCCACCAGCTAATGCCAATGGCGGATGCAGCAGCTCTGGCATCTCTACTGATGGTGCAGCTGCAGCAGCAGCAGCTGCCTTGCCCTTAGGCTTACCTCGGCCACCCTGCTGTTGCTGCTGCAGCTGCTGGCTGCTTGACACGTCTAGCCGAGGTTGTGCACCTGCACCTGCCATTGCGGCTGCAGCGTGGTGCGGGGCACCTCCAGTACTTGCTCTCACCATGCCGGTGGCCGCAACCACCGCAGCTGCTGCTACGCGTGCATTTCCTGATGCCGCTGCAGCAGTGGCAGCTGACAGTGCCTGCTGCAGGGCAGAGGGCGCCACATAGGGAGGTGGCACGCCCTGGGCAGCACTTGGTGCGCAAGCTGCCACCTGCGGCTCGTGTGTCATTGTGGTCTGCTGCATGTTGAGCATCTGATGCTGCTCATGCTCAAGCGCAGTCGCCTGTAGCTGCTCCCATGCCTCGGCTGCTGCCTCATGTGGCTGCTGCTGCTGCTGCTGCTTGTTCTGTGTCCGACGCCTGCCGCCTGGTGTCTTCCTACCAGGGACCGGCTGCTGAGCCTCACTGTCCGTGATCATGGGTTTGTATGCAGGCTCGGGACAAGGCTGCTGCTGCATAGGATATGGCTGCTGCTGCGCAGCATCTGCTACTGCTGGCGGCGCCATGTACTGCTGGCCCATGGGCTGCTGCATGTACTGCTGGCCCATGGGTTGCTGCTGCAGCTGCTGCTGCAGCTGCTGTGGCTCACAGACTGCTGGCTGAATGCTGTCCGGCTGCTGCTGCACGCAGCTTTGCAGCATAGTTGGCAGCTGCTCTACAGGCGTGTTTGCTAATGCCTGGGCGAGTATAGCAGGTGGCATGGCCGGCAGCTGCGAGCCAGCATGGACAGCAGCATCGTAATGAGGCACAGACTCTGCCTGAGTGGGCTCTCTTGCCGTCGTCGCTGCAGCTGCCACAACTGCAGCCGCCGCTGCCGCAGCTGCAGCAGGGCTCTTGGGCTGCGGAGCCGCTGTTTGCTTCATTTCTGCCGTTGCAACTGCATGTGCCACAGCAGCAGCAGCTGCTGCAAGTGCGTGTGCTGCTGGCTTGGGAATGCTGCCTCCTCCTGATGCCAGCTGGGTAGCAGCTGCCTTCAGCACCATTGCAGCCGCCATAGCCAGCGCGTCGTCTGCCCCCGGCCCTTGCGCAGGCTCAGGCGCAGCAGCTTGCTGCTGCTGCTGGGGTGGCAGCAACGCCGCCGGGTGCACCTCCTCAACTGCGGCGGCAGCAGCTGCTGGAATCGCAGCTGCAGCTGCCGGTGCAGCCCGGTCCACTACTGCTGCTGCTGCTGTCCCGACTGATGTTGCATCAGCGGAGCCAGTAATTGCCTCCAGCTGCCGGCGATCTGCTGCAGGCAGCGCTGCAATGGCTGCTGCCAGTGCATCAGCCGCGGGCAAGCCCTGCTGCAGCCGTTGGCTGTAGCCCCACAGCAGGCTGCTCCTGCCCTTGGCCTGCCCCTGGCTGCGCGAGCGTTGCACAACATTCCAATGGTTCTTCACGCAGTTGTCGGAGCGGCCGGGCATCTGGCGTGCGATGGCAGTCCACCTGTTGCCCATCTGGACGTGCAGCTGCGCCAGCACCAGGTCTTCCTGAGGGGTCCAGTTGCCCTACACAGCACAGGCAGCACCAGCAACCAAACAGGCAGGCAGCGGGATAGCAACGACGTCAGCAGGAGTGGCGCGATGGCGTCAAGAATTGTGGTGCAAATGCAGCACAGCAAGCAAACGCTGGCGTGCATGGGCCTGTGCTTTGTCGAGTCACTGTCTGTACCGGTGGTGCACCACCAAGCCTACCATGTTAGCAGTGCCTGCCTCACCGGCACTTCCCGCCCACGTGCACCCTGCCCATGCGCACCCAATCACACAAATAGCATGCGGCATATGATACAAGTAACATTGTCAGTCGCACGTCACACGCACCTTCTTCAGCTCTGGTGTGTTGTTGATGTAGCGTTTCCTGCACTGTTTGCCGGTGCGGCCAGGCATGCGAGCCGCAATGGTGCTCCAGTTCCTAGTGCCGTGGTGCGCCACCAGCGCTTCCAGCCTGACCTGCTCCTCCTCTGTCCACTGCTGTGGCTTGCCACCGCCGCCGCTGATGTTGATGCCCGTGGGGCTGGAATCGCTGTCCTGCTCTTCTGCTGCAGCACGCGCCTGCACAGGGCTGCCGCGCGAGCTGTGCGGCAGGCGTGCACTTGGCAGCGGCATGAAGGCAGCCAGCCCCTGGTCCTCAAAGGCAGCGCCATGAGCAGGTGCTGCGGCAGGACCAGCGCGTGCGAGCGCTGCCTGCAGCGCCGCATCGCTGCGGTGTGCTGCTGCCGAGGCGGCTGGTGCTGCTGCTGCCCCTGCTACAGAATGCCTTGCTGCATGCAAGTGCTGCTGCTGGGGTGCCGCTGATGACAACAGCGTGGAGCCCTTCAGCGATGCTAGGTGCTCCAGCAAGGCAGCAGCGACGTTTGACGCATTGTCTGCATTCACTCGCAGAGGTGAGGGCGGTTGCGGTGGTGCCACCTGCTGCTGTACTTGCTGCAGATGCTGTGGAAGCAGCAACGCTGGCGGTGCTGGCTGTGGCAGCACTGCTGGCTGGGCGTTGCGAGCTGGCCCATTCGCTGCAACGATCTGTGCTGCCAGGGCCTGGCTGAAAGCAGTCACTGAAGCGCTGATGTGCTCCGCAAGGGCGCGCGCAGCTGCTGGATCTCCTGCATCCAAAGAGGCAGCCACCTCTGCTAAGTGTAGCAGGCCATCAGGGCCCTGTGTAACGCTGCCCGGCAGCCCTATTTGACTGCTGTTTGCGAAGTTCATCGCGCTGCCGGTCGTTGTGCACTTAGAGCTGAGGAGTAGTAAAGCAGTGGGCAGGTGGGTGGAGCAGCACTGTAAGATGGACCCAGTAAGACTGTGCCAGCGCAGGTTCAACGGTGCCGAACAACCAGCAAATAACTTTGAAGGACATGATCACAGCTTGGAGAGCAGCGTTGACTGCGAGCGCAGGCAGCAGGGCCAACGAGGGCGGTGAGCTCACCTGTGGCAGCCTTAACCATGAACCACTGACTTAACCATATATGGCTCTCAAGTATAGCAGGACTGCAACACCGGGTTCTTTGAAGGCCTTGGTAAAGATGTCGCCTTACTGCCTCCTGTGCGCGGCGTTTTCGAAATCGCTACATACAAAGAAGCCTGGAAATTCACGTAGACAATCTAATAGAGGAAGGCGCAGCAGCAGTGGTGCGGATGACTTGCACTAACGCAGTTGAACACCATCTGTTGTACCAAGCCCGAGCGCTAAAGTACATTCTTTATGAGCTTTTGCATCGCTGAATTGCTGCCTCTGCACGCCGTCTTGCTGATACATCCACAGCATCTGCCACATGCGGTAACCGACGCTCGCCAACAACCCTGCGTTTTTTCCAGGGTTACTGGCGACAGATTCAATTTAGTGTGCCTGCAGGCAGCTGCATAGTGCGTTCATTAACTTTTGTTTGGCATACTTCGAAAGGTGCGGATTTGATGTATAATGGCATCTTGACGTTGTGTGTACATGTTCTCGGCTGTCTCCCGACATGGCCCTTTAGGTTGACCTCAGTCGGTTTTTCTATGCCTGTATCTTCCAGGTTATTGTTTTGTCAGCTAGAGCACCCTGAATCCCAGAAGCAAACATGGTGTGCCAACCAAGCCTTGGCCCCTTGAAGGGTCTCAGCACACTGCAAAGTATCCAATGAACGCCTTGAATGTGGAAACTAAGCGGTGATACGTCAAATTTGGACCTGTTATGTGGAAATGAGAGCCACAAGAGTTCAAAATTGCTGTGTCACCAGCAAGATCTACCAAGTGGTCTGTCTATTTGCATTGCCTGGCGACAATGCACAGCCAGCATACCGCCGTTACGCGCTTGAGGGGATACTGCTGGTCTGTCTTGCGGCGTATGACCAAATCTGCTGGTTATCTGTGCACACCGGCTCCAAAGTCCTAGTACCGTGCTGCAGCTGCTTAGCAAGGACAGGACCAGCACGTGTCTGCATCGGATCAAACATGCTCAAGGGCTGCTTTACACTGCTCAGCTGTCAAAACAGCATCTCACATCAAGCCTTGGGGTTAATCATCAAAGTATCAGGTGTGCGATCGGGCCCCGGGCTGTGCGACGTTTGACTGACAGAACCAGGCGTCACGCAAGTCTTACATACAGAACTGGGTCCAATCCCTTTGTGTTCAAATCCTCTTTTCACTCTTGTACTTATCAAAATATGCAGAGACATGCAAACTACAGAAACAAGCCTCTGGATGCAAAAGTCACGAAGGAAATGGCGCTGGAAGCTGCGGCGATGGAGTCTCGTCTGGATGATTTAAAAATGACAATGATTCAAGAGCGTGCCAGAAGGGAAGCAGCCATGTGAGCTCTGAGCCTGTCCTTCTGTCAGGCACTTCGTGCTGCTGTACAGCACCAGTGTACAGCATCAGTCTGGTTGCGCTGTGGTGCTAGGGCAACCCTTGACTGCTGACTTGACACCTTACGAAATAATGCAGGGCAGCAGCTTCAACAGGCGGTTCAATATGGAGCAACGGGGCGAACGGGCCAATCAAGCCAAGAGGTGAGCACATGTTCCGCACGCTGCTGCAACAGCTGTGTGCACCATGTTGGCTTTGCATTCGTAAGTGCGCACTCACAACCAGCTGTTGGCCTACGGGTGCTTGTTCTAGTGATTGAGTTTCTGAGTCACTGCTTCATCGACACCTGCAGCTCCCACAGGCCAACAAAGCAAGCCTAGCCCAAGCCCAGCTGCAGCCATGCGTGCAGCAAAACCCTCCCTGCAGCAGACCCTGCCAGGTAGACAGCCACAGCCACCAGCCAGCAAGCTGGATGCAGCACAATGCAGCAGTTGTCCCAGCAGTAGGGGCAGCAGTGCTGGCACTGCAAGCACTGCACGTGCAGCAGATGCAGCACCTGCTGTGAGCAGCAGCAGGCAGCCTCTCAGCAGCAGGAGCAGCAGCAGGGGTGACAGTGCAGGCAGCGTGCCAGCCAGCAGCACCCTGGGACCTTTACAGCAGCGAATGGCGATCGCTGCACCAGCTGGAAGTCCTTGCAGCTGCGATGAGCCATGGTCTGGCGGCAGCCCGGCTGCAGCTGGCAGCGGCAATGCCGGCAGCAGCAGCTTGCTGGATGGCGCTTATGACGAAGCTGCTGCTGGCCAGTCCTTCCAGGAGGCTCTCAGGGCATGGAGAGGTGCAGGCGCCACCAGTGACAGCGGCAGCAAGTCCAGCAGCAGCAGCAGCAGCAGCAGCATCGCCAATGCCAGGCGTCAATCAAGCTCACAAGGTGTGCCTGACACACGCTGTGCATGCCATGCTAACTGAGCTAGCGGCAGCACGTGCAAATTTGCTGCACAGATGTGCTCTACAGCAGTCGCCGCAACACCACCTGGGAGGTGTGTTTCAAGGTACAGCCAGTGCTCATGTTGCATGCATGCACAGCTGCACTGCATGAGGCTCTGTGTGTTTCTGGTCCTTGCAACAGTGCACATGCTATCAACACTCACCAACTCTGGCCTGCCTCTCTGCCTGATACCTGCAGGCAAACAGGCAGATACAGCAGTCATTGTGGTGCAGACCGAGCCACATGCAGGGCAGAGCAGTGCAGCAGCAAGGACGTCCTCTGGCCAGTCTGCTGGCAGCATCAGTGGCACCTCCAGCAGCGGCGCTAGCACGTACTTCCTGCGAATGCTGGCAGGCAGCAGGAGCAACAGCAGCAGGAGCAGAAGCCACCACAGCACCGGTGGTGTTGAACCAGATGGATGCGACTGCAGCGCTGTTGAGCGTGAGGATCCTGGCTCATGTGCTTCGCTAGCGGATGGTGCGGCACATAATGCTGATGCTGGCTCGGCTGAGACTGGCACTGCCGCGAACAGCGTTCGCGAAGATGCACCAACCACTACAGCAGTGGAAACAGCAGATGGTTCAGCGCAGGAGGCACCAGGAGATGAGCCAAGTGCAGTGCCTGAAGATGCAGATTGGCTTGCAAGCATGCAGGAGCAGCTGCAAGACACAGAGGTAGCAGCTGTGGCTCTGGCCAGCGCAGCTGTCACGGCAGCTGCCACCGCAGCAACTGCCAACCCCAGTGGGCCAGCTAATCAGATCGACGAAGCGTGCAGCAGCGCACCTGTTGAGCAGGACGTGCCTGCCACAAGTGCAGCCGTTGCAGCGTACCAGCAGCAGCTGCGGATGCTGGAGGAACTGGAGCTGCTGGAACAGCAGGTGCAGTGCATTGCCATCGACTAGCACGTGTTGAAGACACGTATTACATTCAAGCTTCTGCACAGCCTGTGCCTGAGGTTTGCCGTTACATGCACATGAACAGTTTGTATATGCCGCTGTGACAGGCTGTTGACATTTTAGGCCGGTGTGTGGCCCCATGGGCGGCGCGCATGCGACAGAGCAACCTGGAAAATGCTGGTTGCTGTGGTCGTTTTTGATCAGTGAGGCGCGGGGCAAGTGGCAGAGCAGAGCATGGTGACTGTGCGATAGCATCATGCTATCATGCTGCGGGCCGCAATATGTCTTTAATTTGCTGTACTGCTGCCAGCATACGTACTCAGCATGATGATGATGATGATGATGTACTACGGCATCATGACGCCGACTCATTTGGATGCTGCAGTCGGACTGGGTGGTCATGATTAGTCATGGCAGTACTGTCATAATGACAGCGTGGGTGTGGCCTGATAGTATTTTCAACACAATGACAGCGTTTCAAGCAAAGTGAGTACAAGGGCCTGCCTGCCCAGCGCCTCAAATTTGCGACTCAGTTAGGGTCCAGCCTGCCACGCACACCTGATGAGCTGACGCTGTTGGAACTGCGCTCCAGACCGCCGAGAATGTCTCTGGCTGGAAACACTGGACTCCAGTACTGGGCCAGTTTAGTTAGCGTTTTTAACCCAGCATTTTTTGACCCAGCAACTTGCTTGAAGAATCATCCTTCAATAGTATCCCATGCAAGCCTTGCAGGTCACAAGCAAGGTTGCAGCAGTTGGAAGACCCCTAGCAGGTGCCGCACTTGACAATGATACGACTCAGGCCGAGCCATGAATGGATGAGCAAGCATGGACGGAAAGAAAGGTAAGCGCGTTACAGGTTCAAGTCCAGCCTGCCATGGCCTGGCCACTGGCAAGCAACTTGCTGTGCAAAGACAGCACGACAGCCTCAGATATGTCACATAAATGTCGGCGGTCGGCAAACAACCCGCCCGACAACCGAGGTGGAAAGCCAGTACTGTACTAGTTGACATTCCTGCTACGCATAGGCCAGGAGGCACTGACCTGCTGACCAAACAACTTGTACTACAATATAAGAGTTGCTGAGTGCAAGCCCTGTCTGAGCCATGGCTTGCACGGAGCAATAGCAAATAGGACTTCACGTTCCTCAGCACGTGGCCTTGCAGGCAACACAGTGCCGCGGCGGCTGTGCACAGCATGTGATATGCATGTGCCGAAGCCATCCAGTGTCCATATGCTACCAGCATACAGTATAGTATTCAGTTGAGCAGACAGGACATGGCAGTTGTTCGCACAATGGTGCTGAACTCATTTGAAGCTGTACTCAAATGCGAGTAAGCAGTCACTGACAATTCAAAAATCAAAGCGCACACCCAGATGCATCCTGCATGCAAAACCGCATCCCAGCTCACAGGCGTTCAGCGCTGAACGCTGCACCAAGCAGGTGCTGCTGGAAACACAAAACCCAGACTCTCACCGTACACAGATCCCTGCCACAGTGCGGGATATCCCAGAAAAGAGGGAGCGCGGCGCTCCCACGCACCAAGAAGCAACAGAACTGCACAAACCCACAAAACCACGGGCCTCCCACATAGGAAAACCCTGCGACCCTGCGCTGCTGCTGCTGCCGCTACCGCTGCAAAGACAGAAGCCAGCCTAATGGGCAGCGCCAGGCAAGCACTGCAGCTTGATACAGTTAGCAGCCCCTGCACAATCCCCATCATGACACAAAGCTGCTGCCTGAGATGTTTATGCTGCTGCTAACTGCTTCTTCTCGACTGCTGCAAGGGTCTCAGGGCGCCTGCAGGCAGCACACACAGCAGGGCAGATGTTAGCCATGCATGCCTGGGGTGTAAAAAGTTGATGTATGTGTCACAACTGCATCCTGCACTTCTCAAGTTCCATGCTGCGTCTGACACGCAATCAGGCAACCTGTCAACTGCACCATACCGTTGGAACCCAGGTCATTAGATTCCAACCAGCACAGTACAGACCCCTGCACTGCTGCAAGTCAGCAAGAAGTGAACAAGTCACATAGCAGCATTTGGTACACATATTCGTGTTGATGTTCAGCCTGCCGCATGCGTGCCCGCAGGCGGCTGCTCACTTCTTCATGTTGACGTCCTCTACCAGCGCCTCTGCTGCCAGCTTGCCGCTGAAGATGGCTCCCTCCATGCTGGCCAGGTACTTCTGCTTGGTGTAGTCGCCAGCAAGGTAGAAGTTGCTGATCGGGCTGCGCTGAGTGGGCCTGTAAGGACGGGAAAGAAGCAGCAGCAGTGGGCTTGGTCAGCGCCAGCACCCTGCTTGCCAACAGCCATGTCCACCAGGCATGACAACACACAGAACTGCCATATCTTGTTTACAGCATGTTGAGACTGAAACAAAGCCCATAGATGAAGCCTCCATCACAAATGCAAAATGTGTGCGTTGCGTCCTTCCCCGCGCCACCCACCTGTAGTCCTCCCTGCCTGCTGTCGCCTTGTACACGCTGAGTGGCGTCTTGACGACCTTGTACTTGAGGATCTTGGCCTTGCTCTGGTCGGCAGCGATCTCCGTGGGGAACAGCCGCTCCAGCTCGCCCATGGTGGCGGCAATGATCTCCTCATCAGGACGCCCGATCCAGTCCTCAGCGGGCGCAAACACCAGCTCAAGCATGGACTTGTCTGCACAGCACACAGATGGGATGCAGGTTGATGTTAGTGCTTTGTGCGCCCCACATTAGGCCCCGCATTGGTGAGGCGGCAGACGATGTGGGGCTGCTCAAGATAGCACAAAAGCATGAGCACAGTCACTTGAGCCGTCGCATACATGTGCTAGGATGCCGTGTTGCATGTCACGACAGTCCCTCTCGTCGTTTAAAGCCCTCCCTTGCTGGCACCCTGGCACCCACCTGGGTCTGCGTACTCCTTGCATGTGACGCTCATGTCAGCGTACACGCTCAGCAGCGGCGAGCGGCTGAACAGCAGGTGGTCCACAGTCTTGAACTTCTTGTCAAACCAGATGTGGATGTTGATCACCGGCACGCCCTCCAGGCCGTTAAGCTGCTTGAAGTAGGGCATGGCAGCCCACGGCTCCGGCGTCATCAGCTTCATGATGTCCACAGGCATGGCGCTGACGTACAGGTCACCCTCGATCTGCGACACGTTACATAACATGTCAATTCGACAATTTGTCCTAACAACTGTACCTGGTAGGAGGAGCGGTAGCGCAGAAAGCCAGAGAAAGGCAACTGCTGTACTGGCTGTATATTTCCGTCCTTGCACCATGCCACTGCCTCACAATGCAGACCCTGCACAGCTGCAGCCCCTCACCGTCTCGCCGTTTGTGAGTGCCAGCTCCTTGACGCTGCCGTCTGCGTTGAGCTTGATGTCCTTGAGCCGCGCGTTCATGCGGACCTGGCCGCCCTTGGCTGTGAAGTAGTCCACCAGCGGCTGGCACAGCCGCTCAGGGGGGGCTCCGTCCAGGAAGGCCATCTTGCTGCCGTGCTTCTCCTGCAAGAGGAAAGAGGCACAAACAGCATGCTTGTCTGTACCAAACACACTCGCACGAGCTATAACTGCAGCAGGCATGCAGGAAATTGCAGCACCTATTCTGCTGCTACTACTGCTGCGTTGCTAGCCCACTACAGCACCAGCTCACATCACAGTCTATTACCAGCCATGACCCGCAGCATGTTTGAAACACCCTAGGATTGCTGGTCTGCTCTGTCGCACCTGCAGGAACCTGTTGAGAGCGGTCAGCACGACTGTCATGGACAGGTCATCGGGGTCGATGAAGTTGAGCGCCTTGGCCATGGCAATGAACACCTCGTCATTGACGCGGTCGGGCACGCCCTGCTGGCGCATCCACTCCGTGACTGTCAGCTTGTCCTGCTCCTCGACGTACTTCTGGCCGCCAACAATGGCCGGCAGCAGGCCGAGCGCAAACTGAATCTGCAGGCAGCAAATAACACAGCAAAGCGTTGCATGACAGGTGTGCAAGAACAGCAATCACAGAAAGCAGTAGGACCCAGCGCGAGCGCAGTGGACAAAACATGATGTCACATGTCCCCTTGCTTGAGAGTTTATCAAGGGATGTGTGCCTGAGCATTGCGGCAGCCAAGCTACTTGCTTGTCTGTGGCTGCTGATGGCTCCTGCAAGCTGCGCCTGGCTGCTCCCTGCACACTCCTGTGCAAAGCACCAAAGGCTGTTGCTCACAGCCACCTCAGCCACTGCTGCTGCTGCTGCACAGCTTTCAAACCGCGGGACTGCGCACCTTCTCGGTCCAGGTGAGCATCTGGTTGTTGGCCAGGATGGCGAAGATGCCGTTGAAGGGCGCAGGGATGTCGGGGAAATCGAAGCGGGAGAACTCCCCGGGGCTGTCAGGCATGGCAAAAATCATGCTGTGCTCCTTCCACTGCAGGCGCTCCTCGATGTTCAGCTCCTGCAAGCAGCAAAGAAGTGAAGTTACGATGGACCATGGCATCATCTGGTGTTACTGGAAGGAGTGCAAGGCATGACCGTGGCCACAGACGCAATCATGCGGCTGCTATCACTAGCAACGTAGCTCTGCTGCATGCGCCGCCATTCAAAACGTGCAGCATGCAGCTGACATGCGGGCGAACCTGCTGCTGCTGCTGCATGTTTGCCGCCGTGTTATGTGTGTTCTACTGTGCAGCTTGACAGCACGGACCTTGAACACGTTCATCATGTTGGGGTAAGCGCCGAAGAAGATGTGCAGGCCGGTCTCATACCAGTCACCGTCCTCGTCCTTCCATGCAGCAACCTGAGCAGGCAGCAACGGGTTCAGCGGGCAAAACCGGGGTCAACATACTTGGGAACTGGGCACATCATACCCCAGAGTGGAACAAGGCCTGATGTGCTGCAAATTGACTGGTGGCGTGCTCTGCGAGCAGGGCAGCTAGCTGCTCAAGAGGAAGGAATGCTGTGTGAATCAAGTTGAATGTGACAAGCTGCTACACAACCGTGACCCGAAGCGAGACAGTCATATGAGGGGGTTGCAGTTGCTGCAGGCATCTGGGTGACATAACAGACGCACTGTGCCACGTGTCCACAACATACACCAAAGCATGCATTGCCTCTCTTCCGACTTGCCGCTGCTCCCCCCTAGTGCACCAGATGCTGCCTCAGTAAGCTGAAACATATTATATGAAGAAGGCACTGCAAGCCGTGGACGGGCAACCACCATAAGCATTGATTGTTCACCCTGCTGCTGTGTCTGGCAATGGCAGTACATGCTGGTACAAGCAAACCCAGAGAGCGCGGCGCAGGGCCCAGCTGCAGCGGCTAAGCACGTCTCGTCTCACCTTGCCTCCCAGCACATCACGTCCCTCCAGCACGATGGGAATGTGGCCTGCATCTGATAGGTACTTTGCTGTAGACAGACCAGCCAGGCCAGCACCAATGATCACCACCTTGAGCGGCTTCTCCGGGCGCGGCGCGTTACGCAGCTTCTCAGACAGCGCCTGAGCCTCCTGGAATGTTTCTGCTGTCTCGAATGCGGGCCTGGGGTAATCCCTGGCCACGACACTGAGCTGCTTCCTGCTTCCACGCACCAAACGTGCGGCCACCCTGCTGCCGCATACTGGGCGCATGCCAACGCCCTTTGCAGAGCTCCTAGAATGGGCCATGGCCTGGCCGGCCCTCTGACCTAGTGCCTGCTGCATCTGGTCCACTAAAATCTCAGGGTGCCCCGCCTGGTGAAACTTGAACTCAAGCTATCGAATCCGCAGCTGTGCGGATCTAGCAGGAAATGTGACTTCTGGTGATTCCGCTGGGCGAATGAGCAACCCCAACAGTAATTGGTATTCCTGGTATGACCGCCGCTTTGTATCCACAGTGCCGTAGCGCTGTGAACAATTGCGTGGCTGATATGTGCGTACTGGTGTTATATCAGTTTTTGATATACTTCTTGGCGCAACTACTGTCCCCACCCAGTCATTGCAAGAGGCTGTCCTTTTTCAACGGTACTGTTGTGCATGTGGCCCTGAAAACAGTTGATGCAAAACTCCTGGCATTCTTTGAAAAGCTGTAAAGTTGTCAGACAAAGGCTCAGCTTGCAGCGAGTGACTGCCATGGCACAAGCACCTGCTGGCGGCACCTCTGCTGCCAGCCTGGGCCCTGCAGCAGACGTCGACGCGCAGCATGCAGTGCAATGGATGCCTGAGCAGCAGCACTTCATGCAGCTAGCCATTCAGCAGGTGAAGCAGGCCACGGTGTGTGTGATCTGTGCCTTGCAGCCACACTAAAGCTTATACTAAGTGAAGTGGTTGGTTGCAACAGGCCAAGGAGGCACTGCAGGACCGTGAAGTGCCCATTGGGTGAGCTGTGTGAGCTGTGCAGACAGCTTAGCAATGAAACACAGTTACAGCAGCTGCAGCAATCACACAATTGCAGCTGCAGCAAATGACAGCAATGCATATGGGGGATCGTAACACATTTGGCAGCACAGCTGCGTTGTCAGCAGCAGTGAGCAAGTTGGGTGCCGTGTTCTGCAGCTGGCAATGCATTTTCCTGAGTTCGTGTCTGCAGTTGTGGTGTCAGAAAGTTGATACATGTAGCGTCCGTAGGCTGTCCCGCATCATGCATGCTGCTGCCCCTGCAGGTGTGTGTTTGTCAGGGATGGCCAGGTCATCGGCTCAGGCTACAACATGACCAACCACTCGAGAAACGTGAGCCTGCCTTGAAACAGCCAAGAATTGCACAGCAGCTATAAGCTCATACTTCATTTGTGTCAGTCTAGCATAAATCAGCTGCCGAACATGCCAAGATGGCATCTTTCCAGGCGGCCCTGGTTTGCCTGTTACCCTGTGCTAACGTCCAACACCAGGGTGCACACGATGCTGTGTGATACGCTCTCTCAGAACTGCATGCAGTGCTGCTGGGGTCTATAAACGCCTACTACTACTGGCACTGCTATGTGTCCTGCAGGCGACGCGTCATGCTGAGCTGGAGGCGGTTGACAAGATGATGGCTGACCATGGTGGTGACGTCAGCAGGGTGCAGTTCAACAGGTGGGCAGCTGGTTGACTGCTTAAAGGGACTATTGGTGTCAGTCAATGCACCTATGTGACAGGCAGCTGGCTAGGGCATCACCTGCAGCAGTTCTTTGGTGTTTGTAAGCTGAAATCGCAGGCGTGCCAGTTGGCTGGCATACACAGCTCGCTATGCAGGTGGCGCTGTCTCGACCTTGCTCATGCTGCCAAGACCAAGGATCATGAGTCTTACGTAAACACTGTCAACCGAATCGCTCTTCCTTGCCCATCGTTGCTGGCATGCTGTGCTGCAGGTGCCAACTGTACGTTACAGTAGAGCCCTGCATCATGTGTGCAGGCGCACTGTCGTTGCTGGGCATAGGGCAGGTGTACTACGGTGCAGCAAATGACAAGTTTGGCGGCTGCGGCTCAATAGTGCCCGTGCACCAGCGGGGTTGCGGCTCGTGCACACACCACGAGTGAGTTGGGGCAGGCTGCTGGCACAGAGTTACTGACAAAGGTCTGCACAGTCAGCTCTGACTGCACAAGCGTACTGTCCTGCTGTGATGCACCAACACAAATGTGTTACATTCAACTTACCGGACTTCTTCAGGTTGTGTTTGTGTACACATGCATAGATTATGATGTACTCTTTGTCCTGTGAACACTGGAAAACTTGTCATGTGCTGCTTGCAGCGATCCGCAAGCAGCAGTGCATGGTGCCGGCTTCCCTGCTGTTGGTGGGCTCTTTGCCAAGGAGGCCATCCAGCTGCTGCAGGACTTCTACATTGCAGGAAACCCAGCAGGTGAGGGCAGCTGGAGCACCCGGCAGCAGAAGTGGGAGCAGTAGCCTGCAAATCAATGTGGCCATTGTGCAGGTGCTGGTGCTGCTCTGCAACTGCAGCCGTTGCTGCAGCAGGCAGCAACAGAGCTGCAGGCACCCTCATGAGGTGCGACAGTGATGTGTGTATGACTTGTTTGTTTGGTTTGTGACAGGTCAGCAGTACGGATCAAGCGACACACTCCTTGATGTTTCCAATGGCATGTTGGGATTGTAGCATGCTTGCTTACCACAAACGTGGCATCAAACGGTGCCTATGTCCAAGTACTCGCTTGTGCTGACAGGTGGTTGCTGCTTGACATCTGGTGCCGGTTGCTCACAGCGCCAAAGCCGCACAGGAAGGTGATGGAGGTGCCGCCCTGGCAAGAACAAGAAGAGCAGCAGCAGCAGCAGCAGCACACGCAGGAGGGTATTTCTGATGATTGCATGGCTGCCACAGTATGACTGGTGACATCATGATCCTCATGCCAACCGACAAAGCAGGATGCTTTGGCTGCCTGGTGATGATGTTGGAGGGCTCAAGCTGGTCTGTAGGCTGCAAGCCGAGCAGTCATGAGGATCAGCCTGGCCATTGGCCGTCTACTGTGCTGTTTGTTGCGACAGCCTTGCAGCGTCTGCGGTGCTATGATCGCTGCTTACCTTGTGAGGTGCGTTTGGCTTGTGTTCTGCTTTTTGGGTGGGTCGGTGGCTACTAGTAATATAACAGTAACACACTGCACACAGGTCTGCGCAGACCTGCATGCAGGATGCATGGCTTGGTTGCACACATCGGTTGGCTGGCCCTCAAGGCTTCACGTTCTGTGCTGTACTATATTCGTGTACATAGGGGTGGTTCTGTGGATGTTGACGCGGGCCTGCAGCATGGTGTGCTGAGTAAGCACTCTTGCCAGGCACGGAAGACAGTACAATCAGATGTTGGAGCAACTTGCAGAGCAGCTCTGCCTTCACAGGCCGCCGGCCCGGCGGGCTGGGCATGCTCAGCGGCGCTCAGCTGTGCGCCGCGCTGGCAGCTGTCCTGCGGCAGGAGCTTTGGAAATCTGCTGCAGCCTGACTGGCAGTCAGCACCATGGTGGTCACTGAGTGCCTTGCAGATGTGATCAGGACTTGGTTACCTTGCTAACTGAGTCATGTTATCAAGCTCTTGTGATGCACCTGGATACAGACCTTGCCACAACACACAAACGGATGGGTTCCGTCTAAATCCGCTCTTTGACAAACTCACAACCATCGTGCATTTCAAGGATGTGCTGAGCAATGATACGGCGGCTGCCATACGACCTGCCGTGGTGCTGCGGGTCCCTGGTGTGCATCCAAGTTGCGCACTACATTCCTGGTCGTCCAACCACCCGGTGACCGCCCTGCTGTCACAGCATGGGCCATGCCAGGCTGCCAACAGCTACAACCACCATGCGCACGAATGCAGGGATATCGAGGATTCCACCCCAGTGCCTGCTGCCTTCCTGGCACTGCCAACAACGATGTCGCATTCCTATGCGTATCATACGCAGCGGCTGCGAATGATGCGCTGCTCAACTATAATGCACAAGGGGCGCTGCCTTGCAGTCTCCTGGAAAAATCCAAACCTTCACTGGCAGTCACCAGCTCAGCCAAAACATAAAACAAGCCATCCTACTAACCCAAACCCACTGTCTGCTTACGCTGCCAGCTTGCCAGCCACTGTGTCATACTTTGGCAGGTTAGCAATGCCGCCGACTGCCACCATTGTCAGTGAGCTCTTCAGCACCTCACCCACATACTTGCTCACATCGCCAGCACTCAGGCCAGCCACCGCGGCAGCATACTCCTGTGCACTGAACTTCCCGCGAGCCAGCAGCTGCAGGCCCATGTCCTGAACCACACCCGAACGCGCAGAGATCGCGGACTGGTAGCCGCCGAGTGCCACCTGCTTGGCTGCTGCCAGCTGTGCCTCATTTGTGGAGCTGGCCAGGGCCTTGAGCTTACCTGTGAGCACCTCAGCTGCTGCTGCGCTGCTGCCGCTGCCAGTGGTGCCCATGAGGCCGATCAGGCCAGTGGACTTGTACACCTGCAGCATGACGTAGCACGGCAGCAGGTGCAGCAACGCGTCAGCGCTGATAGTGCCACAGCAACCACAGCTTGGTGTTGATGCTTCAGACAATGAGATGCGGTGCGGTGACGGCCCTGCCTGCTTGCAGTGATGGCTCACGACACAGGTAGCATGCAGGCAGAGGGCGGATCTGCAGGATGCAAACACAGCGATGTGCCCAGCACATGTGATGTGCAGCAGCGGCCGCACCTGCACCAGGGGAGTGACGGATGTGAGGGGCCCCTCCAGTGTCTTGCGTGTGTATGGCAGCACCTCGCGGCTGCTGCTGCCCAGCAGAGCCTTCACCACAGCAGCAGTAGCAGTGGACTTGAGGTCACCCAGGCCGCCCTTTGCCTCGAATGCAACTGCCACGGTGGGCTCGGCACCAGGGGACAGGCAGGCCAGGAAGCCGCCTGTGTAGGTGGACTTGGGGGCTGAGGGGGCAGCGCCGGCAGCTGCACCAGCCAGCAGGGGGTCGGCAACCTGCAGGTGAAGGCAGCGGAAGCAGCAGCAGGTCAATGTCATGCTCCATTTGCTTTGGCATTAGACATCCCATTGATGCAGACAGCAAGGGAAGACATGAAATCAACCAAGAGCGAGGCAGTGTAAATGGCTGCCTTCTGCTGGCAATCGCCGCTGTTGTGAGGACGCAGCCGATATCACGCATGTGATGCAACGCACCACCTGCAGCACTGCCTGTGCCGGCTGCACTCACCGCCTGCAGCTGCGCCATGCTCACTCCCGCTCCCGTCACTGCAATGTTGCCCGCCACGAACGCCTGCGCCATGAATGCGCGCAGTGCCTCCCCGTTGAGGCTGCCGATGCTGGCAGGGTCTGGCAGCAGGCTGTTGGCCAGGCCGCCGCTGAAGGCCGCCTTGTGCAGCAGCTCGTGCGCCAGCAGGCTGGGGTTGCCGTAGGCTGACTCCAGGTCCTCCTCAACGCGTGCCAGCATGTCAGTCACCTCCCAGTCAGCCAGCCTGCAGGCAGTGCAGCGGCAGTGCATGGGCAGCACATGTTAGGATCAATGAGCAACGGGTGTAGCTGACACCAGGTCTTCCTCAACACGTGCCAGCATGTCAGTCACCTCCCAGTCAGCCAGCCTGCAGGCAGTGCAGCAGCAGTGCAGCGGCAGTACATGTTTATGCACTTCACTGACGAGCAGTACATGTTGACAGTGCTGGCTGGCTCCAGCTCGTCATCAGCGCATGCCGGCATGTCGCTCACTCCCAGGATGACTGACAGATAGAGAGATTGATAGTGTGATGACAACAGCAGTGGGCAGCATCTCGCGGCCAGGGGAGTGTCATTGCTGGGAGCAGTGGGGAGCTCCTCATCTGGGTGGACTGTTGCTCTCTAGCAGCCGACTCATCCACAACTAAGCGCAGCCAACGCCTGCTGCGCCCGCACTGCTTCACTGCTGGGCAGCCACATCTGCTGCGACTGTGTACTGGACTTCCTGCAAGATGAAGCAACCTCCATCTCAACGCAACCAATAGCAACGCATGCCTCGCCCTGCCATGGCCTGCTGCTGAGCCCCGCTACTCACTTCTGGTTGAGCACCGAGTCCAGCAAGATCTCTGTGACCTCTGACGCCTGCAGGCGCGTGCCCTCAATCACATATGCAATGTGCTCGCGGCCTGCAATGCAGCTGCTGACTGCGCCGTACTTCTCAAGCTCACGAGCAACGCGGAAAGAGGTCCTGCAAGCAGCAACCAACAGCAGTGAGCGCAGGAAACACGCAGCTGAGAGTAGACACGTGCACGAGCCGGGACAAGCCCACAAGAGCTAGGACTCTGCAGTATAGTGCAGCAGTTGCTGAATTCCATAGGCAACTCCAGAGCAGCGCTTGCTACACAGTACGAAATGCAGCTGGCTGTGCGCGCAAAACTGTCAGCTCCTTGACATGCTTGCCAGGCGGGGAAAACCCAAACCCTAAATTCTCGCCGCACCTGTTTGTGGTTGCGCTGAAGGCCATGTACTCCAGCAGCTTGCTGGCGCCTGCAGTCTCCTCCGTCTCCAGGGAGGAGCCGCCGCCAATAAACGCGGCAACGCAGGTGTTGGGGCCCGCAGCATCCAGCGCTGCTGCCTTCACACCATTGGCCAAGGTCACAGTCTGGTGGCGACAAAGAACACAGCGGCACGCAGCATGTGTCAAACCAGCTGCACGTAAGCTCTGCAGCTGCTGCCGTACATGCTGTGGCTGCTGGTCATCCTGCTAACACTGCTGGTGTAGTGCAGCTGTAGTTGCCTGTAGTTTTCCTGGCTCTGCAGCCGTGGCAACACTGCTTACAACTCAAGTGCCGCTCTATCGCGCAACTGCTTTTCTGGGGGGATGATCTACAGCTGCTGTCAAGCTGAACTTCCGGCGTCTTGCAGATGGCTCAACGACACATGCCAATAACACAAACACAGCCTCTTTCTGCAGTGCGTCAACTGCTGCGTTGCACAAAGCACTCACGACAAAGCCAAACACGAGCTGCAGCCCATACAACCTGGTAGCAGCAGCTGGCACTTCAACATTGATGGCAATGCAAAGCAAACTCTCACAACCATTTGCTGTGCTAGTGCTGCTGCGCTGCTGCTAATGTTGCTAGCGCTTCTGCTGTGGCTGCTGCTGCATGTGCCGCACCTGCAGCTCAGGTGCCTTGGGTGCGCTGGGGTTTGGAATGTTCACATTGGCCAGTGGCTCAGACAGAGGAGTGAGGATGCGCTTGCTGCCGCCAAACATGCCTGCCTTGGGCACCGCCACTGCTGGCACTGCATACTGAGCAAAGGCTTGCCCGTTTGCAAAGCTGTTCACACCCGCCAGCAGCGGGCGCAGATGCTGTGCTAAGCCCCGCACCATGCTTCCTGCAGGCCAAAGACGTGTAGTGTCAACACGTAGCAGTGGCAGGGCGTGGGAGGGTGTGGCACTGCTGCACACAACCAAGGTGCAACTGCCAGCTGCTACAGCATCGAAATGCTTCAGAGCTAAACCAAAGCAGCGTAAACGAATTTTGCCACTGCGTAGCTGCCCTGATCACTCCGAGTGGCAAAAGTAGCGTGCTAGGATCTCGCTGTGGCCCTGGCTACTAATGTCCTGCTGATCGAAGATGAAGATTGCTGCAGAGAGTATGATAATTGCAATTTAGTACCTTGGCACTGTAAGATCTGCGCCCGGGCTAGACAGCAGCAGTTCCAAATCAGCAGGCTTGTCGTTCCTCCAATGCAAGCCTGCCTAAACCAAACACATTTGTTGCATTAGACTTCGTGCTAGGGACATTCGGCACTACCACCGCACTCGAGGGTCTAGCGTGGGGTGTGTCTTCAAGCTGACAGACGTAAAGCAGGCTCGCCAGACGGAAATGGGTTGCGACAGACTAAAACGTTGCGTTTCTACTCCTGAGTTGGAAGGGATGGACAGGTGTCATGCTGCCTGTGTCTCACCAGCTCAGCTGAGCACAGTGTGCTCAGCACACCACAGCAGACCGCAGTGTCATGAACTGCCAGCAAGTTTCCTGCTGTTACAACTAGACATTCGGCAAACTGGGCTCTTCACCCTCAGGCCAGTGCTGCAAGCTGCAGGATGAGTGTTGCCGGAGAGCGGGTGCGGCACCACGTGCACGGGCCTGAGCTACAGAGCATCAGGCTCAGCTGCTGGTGGCGATCAGCATAGCGTTCCTAGACACAGATGGTGAACAACAGCTTATGGTGAATGCCTTCCTTAATTATCATCAGGTGCGGCTGCTGAAGGTCCCGCATCTTTTGGTGGAAGTGAAGGCAGGACAAGGCACGCCGTCATGCATCTCATGAGATACAGGCCTGTACATGCATGTCTGTCAGAAAGTGCATCATCTGCTGCGCCCGACGCAGGCATGCTGGAGCGATCCTCCAGAACGTGTGATGTAGTGCTCTGTTGGTTGCATGCTGTGGCCATGCCAGGCAGGGCAGGCATATGCATATGTGCCAGATGTTGCAACAACTGCGACGTCACATGGCAGAACACTCCAGTGCTTTGAGCCACATTAGGATCTGTTAGTGCCAAAATGTACATGTGCGAGCTTGTAAGGTAAGCACTTGGTGGCGCAGGGCAGTACAAGTCCTGTCTTGTGGGGTGAGCAACAGCTGTGTTTTTGTCATCAGCAAGTACCATGACCAACGCGATGGGAAACCTATTGAAAGCTGATATTACAGAATTGTTGATGATGAAATATAGTCAGCACGGAAGACTAAGATACGACGATGCAGCAATGACGAGCGAAGGCGAAGGCGCGAACAGTGCTTGCGAGCATGGAGGCGAAGGAGCAGATTATGTGATGGAAGACAAGTTTTCGTTTGCTAGTCGCACTGTTCGTTCAGGTGACGAGCAAGACAAAGGGCGGGCATGGTCTTGTCCGGTTACTGCTGTGAGTCAGGATGCAGTGCCTGACCACTGGTTTGCATGTGCAGACACACCAGGCATAGAAAGCCCAGTCCAAGAAGCAAGCTTAGTGGCATCTGGAGGTATTGCAGCACCTCTAGAAGCTAGCTCAACAGCGGTGGTGGCAGGAGCAGGTGCACAGCAGCAACAAGATGACTGCAGCAACCTGGAGGACAGGGCAGGACAGGAACCCTCCCTGCTACAAGTCACAGACACTGGACAGGTGAAAGCACATCCATCAAGGATCTGGAAACTGAAAACGTGCCTCACCCTGTTGAACCTGTTCATACCTGCTGGCTGCTGCCTCACACTACGTAATCGCACTCTGCTCAGCCCTCATCAGTACAACCTCCTTCTCTGCCTCTCACCTAAGCCTTATGTTTGATTGTCCTGCCACTTCTGCTCAAAGAGATACTATGTTGGATGAGATTCGGTCTGTTTTGCAACAGACAGTTGCTGGTGGCGCTGGAAAATTGCGCAATGTATTGTCATTGACTGATGCATCGACCAAGTTGTTGCGTTTTGTTTCTGATGAAGTTTGGGGTAGCAAGGGGGTTTGCCGACTGGTGTCTAGGAGCATTGCTGCGTATCTTATGAAAGCTTGGGATGTGCGTAATAGTTGCAAACATAATGGAGCGGTGCTCCCTCTTTCTTCCGCCCCGGGGGGGCGCGGGGCCGATGGCGTTGATGCTATGGCTTGATCTGGTAATTTGATGATGATGACCTAAGCCTTAGGCATGATGTAATACACCTGCTGCCGTTGTACAGGAGCCATCACTCATGAACAGCAGCATATCTGCAGAAGGCGCAGCACAGCAGGACCAAGGCAGCTTGTCAAGCAGCAACAGTGCCAGCTCTGGTGATGCTGGGGCACCCACAATAGCAGTAGCAGCAACAGCCAGCAGCAGCAACATGCAGCCACTGAGCAGCAGTGCAGGAGCATCAGTTGATGCGTTTGCAGACCTCGCATGGCGGCCAAAGCAGCCGCAGCAACAGCAGGCTGACTTGTCACTGGCGGAGCAACAGCAACAACAGCAGCACGGTCTGCGGGATGTGCATGCTGCAGCTGCTGATAGCACAGCAGCACAAGCAGACCAACAAGCTGCGGCAGGAGAAGCAGCAGAAGCAGCAGCAGAAGCAGCGGGCCCCAGGGAGCTGGATAAGTCCTTGTTCGTGGATGGCATGCGGGTGAGTGCAAAGAAGGGTGCCAGTACTGGTCTGTATCATACTAGCTGCTTGTGGCACAGGAAGCTGACGAGCATGCAAACTGTTCATAGGCAAGAAGGCTACTCTGGTATCAAGGCTGCAGTGTTGGCTGAATGTGCGCAGCCTGGTCACTCAAAGCAAGCGGCATGCTGCTCAACTGCTACATGCAGGCGATAGATGTGGAAGTGGACTGCGGCGCTGGTGCACCCTGTAAGCTGCTGCATGTGATGATGGATGTGTCAGCGCTGCAGCAGCAGGGCCAGAAGCCCTTCCTTGGTGGCTACCGCCACAAGCACAGCGGCGCAGTGTATCACCATGCCTGCAGCCAAACTCCACAAGCAGCCATAAAGCAGAAGGGCCGGCAGCCAGCAGCAGCAGCAGCAGCAGAGCAGGGGCTGCCAGCCAAGCAGAAGCTGTGCAGGGAGACGCAGACCATAAAGGCTGCCAACACCAGCTGCCAGACAGTGCGGGAGGCAGCAACGCAGATGGCACGGCCAGGGCTGGAACTGGATTGCTCAGGAGACAGGTGAGCATATACGCAAGCAGACAGCAGCTGGGGCGGCAGCTGGTAGTAGAGGCAGCAATGCTGCCAAGTGACCTGCATGCGGCAACTGCTGCCCTGTACCCACCTGCCTTCTGACGTTGCGGCCCTGCTGTGGGGCTCGTGCTAAGTCTGCAGTTTGTGTTGACGCCAGTTCAAGCAGTTGCCGCCAGCATATGTTGGCACGTGAGCAAACACTTCCCATCACCTGCAATTCGCTCATGTCTAATGCTGCACACCTGCTGCTGCCAGGGTTCTCACTCCGCGGCCCTACACCACGTCAGAGGTGGTTGCTGCGCGGCGTGCTGCAGCAGCTGTCACCATTCAGCGCTACAGCCGTGGCTGGATGGCGCGTCACCGGGCCGAGGCGCTGCGGGCCATCAAGGCTGAGCGGGACGGCTTCCTGGCACAGGCGGCAGCAGAGCGCGCAGCAGCAGCACAGGCGGAGCGCAGGTACGCTTCTGCGGGCAGCATGCAGTGGAACAGCTGAATTGTTGTTGTTGGACAGGCTGGGCATGTGCATGGCCGGGTGTCACAGCATGCTGGTTGATGCCGTCTTGCTGCAGGGTGCCGTATTGTATGGCAACAGCAAGTGTTGTGCCCAGCAGAGACTGCACCCTGGTGAACCCCGAGGGTGCCAATTGGCCTAACGGCTCTTATGCTTCTACTGCACTGTGTGTTGAAATCCTGTAATGCTGCAGGCACGAGGTTGAGCGCCGCACTCACCCGCTGAGTCATGATGACTTTGAGCTGCTCAGCAGCGAGCTGGAGGCGTGGCGGCTGCAGCAGACGGCAGCCATCAAGGCTGCAGCAGCAGTGGCAGCACAGCAGCAGCAGGTAGGCCACTGTGCATGCTATCCGGCATGAGTGTCGAGGCTTATCAGGCACAGGCATGCTGCAATCAATTCCCATAGCAGCAGCAGAGTACAGCCTGCCAGGGCGCACACAATTGCTGAGCATGCTGCTTGCTGCGTGGGTTGTTTTGCTGCCTCGCAGCCTTTTGACGAGCAGGCAGCGCTGCAGCTGCTGCTGGCAAAGGAGACACGGCTGCTGCAGACGCTGGACAAGCTGCGCGTGAATGCGCGCAAGGAGACCAAGGCGCTGGGCACGCAGAAGCTGCTGGGGCACCTGGCGCAGCCCAAGACGTGGACGCTCAGCAATGGCAAGAAGGTGAAGCGGCCTGAATGCGGGGCATGGTGCATGCTGCTCGGCATATACCTTGGGGGTTGCCTCAGTAATGCACGACAAAATTCCGTGATTGTCGCCATCCATTGAGTGTGGGGCAAGCACCGCACGCATAGCCAGTAGTGGATTGCGCTGTGCAGGCACCGCTGCAGTTGAGAGCACGGCAGACCTCACACCCCGTTTGCCTGCATCGTGGTGTTCTGCTGGCGCTGCAGGTGATGGTGCACACGCCCACCACCGTGCGCGCTGCTGAGCTGCAGCAGCTGCACCGCGGGCTGACGCTGCCTGAGCTGTCACTTGACGAGCGGCTGGACGTGCTGCTGCACGTGAAGTGGGCGGTGAAGGAGCACGACTGCGCCCTGAGCAGGGAGCTGGGGGAGCTGATTGACAGGGAGGCAGACCTGCTCAACAGGTGAGGAGGGTGACCTGGATGGGCGGCTGCGCTCACAGAAGCAGCATGTGCAGAGCCAGTATGGTAAAGCTAGTGCCTATTTTCTTCATTATGCCTTTGGCAGCTGCCTGCAGGCTTGATGACTCTAGCATTGCTGGTCTTGGTGCATCAATAACACCCAGACTAGGGGCAGATATGTGACAGTACGCAGCGATGAGAGTGATATAGGCGCTGAGCATACTTTCTTTGGTCTTACTTGTTCTGCAGGGGCCGCTCACCCAAGACGCTGGATGGGCTGCGGCGGCGCATTGCAGGGCTGTTCCTGGCGTTCTGCAAGAATCCTGCGTTCAATCCTGAGGCTGGGCAACTGCAGCTGGTGCCGGGCGGTCCCTCAGAGCCTGAGACTTTTGAGTATGTTGACGAGGTGGATGTGGCTGTATGACGCGACTGCTCGCTGCAGAGAGAGAGGTCTGTCTGCAGCTGGATGAGTTTGTAATGGGTGGTTGATTGAAGAAGAATTTGTTACAAGCCACCATACCCCGGTGGAGGGCCGCGAGAACACGGAGCCAGTCTGGTCACCCTCCGCGACGCGCTTTTCAGCGCCTACGTCGCACTACTACCACCGCCGCCGCCAAGTATCTTCAGGCCTCGGCATTTTTAGACTCAGCGCCGCCAGAAAGTTCGACCCGACCAGGAATCGAACCCCCGCCTCATGGATGGCAAACGAACGCCATACCACTACGCTAACCCACGTGTTTAACGTGGTTGATTGCTCTGTACACAGTGACATGGTGCTGGTGCGCTGTTTGACATCCCATACTATCCGGCGGTCTGGCGGGACGTTAAACACGTGGCGCAGAGAAGAAGAGGGGTTACACGGTGTGCACAGGCAACTACGTTGCAACGAACACCCGAAAATCTGGAACGTCGCAGATGACTCAGCAAAACAGGCTGTCACTCAAGGAGACTCACCCCAGAAAGTCTCTCTGTGTGTGTAACTTGACATATGGCCTTGCAGGCAAAGCCGTCAGTCACAGCACACGCAGTGTTGATGCTAAACAAAGGCAACAAAGGACTAGTGTAAACAGTGTCAGTGACAGCAAGCTGCACTTATGCAGTGTAGCGGGCGGGCTGAATCCACAGAACATCACCCACCAGCAGCAACACAGCCTGGCAGGCGGAAGAAGAGGGGTTACACGGTGTGCACAGGCAACTACGTTGCAACGAACACCCGAAAATCTGGAACGTCGCAGATGACTCAGCAAAACAGGCTGTCACTCAAGGAGACTCACCCCAGAAAGTCTCTCTGTGTGTGTAACTTGACATATGGCCTTGCAGGCAAAGCCGTCAGTCACAGCACACGCAGTGTTGATGCTAAACAAAGGCAACAAAGGACTAGTGTAAACAGTGTCAGTGACAGCAAGCTGCACTTTATGCAGTGTAGCGGGCGGGCTGAATCCACAGAACATCACCCACCAGCAGCAACACAGCCTGGCAGGCGGCGGTCTGAGGCGACAAACTAGGGAGAGAGAGCAGAGGACAAGCCAGCTGCTGCAAGGGCCGCACAACTACATTTTGCAGCAGCGACACGGCAACTCACAGCTCCTGCAAAGCAAGACGGCTAGCTCTGGCGTGTCAGAAGTTCACAGAGAAAGCACGTACACACAGTGAGAAGAAGGCCATCACCGCCGCACCACACACAAACCATTGCCACGCAACACAGTATGCCAGGCAATAAAAGGCTGTTGTGTGAGCAGCCGATTTCTATACCGTGACGGCACCCTAGCCGTAACAGCAAAGTCCGCAAGTGCATCCCAAAAAGCACCTACTGCTGCTCTCACAGCCACTTGCTCCACCAGCTGGGGTACCCCAAGGTCACTTGACACAGCCCACGCTGCCCTGGCAGGCGGAAGAAGAGGGGTTACACGGTGTGCACAGGCAACTACGTTGCAACGAACACCCGAAAATCTGGAACGTCGCAGATGACTCAGCAAAACAGGCTGTCACTCAAGGAGACTCACCCCAGAAAGTCTCTCTGTTTGTGTAACTTGACATATGGCCTTGCAGGCAAAGCCGTCAGTCACAGCACACGCAGTGTTGATGCTAAACAAAGGCAACAAAGGATTAGTGTAAACAGTGTCAGTGACAGCAAGCTGCACTTTATGCAGTGTAGCGGGCGGGCTGAATACACAGAACATCACCCACCAGCAGCAACACAGCCTGGCAGGCGGCGGTCTGAGGCGACAAACTAGGGAGAGAGAGCAGAGGACAAGCCAGCTGCTGCAAGGGCCGCACAACTACATTTTGCAGCAGCGACACTGCAACTCACAGCTCCTGCAAAGCAAGACGGCTAGCTCTGGCGTGTCAGAAGTTCACAGAGAAAGCACGTACACACAGTGAGAAGAAGGCCATCACCGCCGCACCACACACAAACCATTGCCACGCAACACAGTATGCCAGGCAATAAAAGGCTGCTGTGTGAGCAGCCGATTTCTATACCGTGACGGCACCCTAGCCGTAACAGCAAAGTCCGCAAGTGCATCCCAAAAAGCACCTACTGCTGCTCTCACAGCCACTTGTTCCACCAGCTGGGGTACCCCAAGGTCACTTGACACAGCCCACGCTGCCCTGCGGCCTTTCTCAAAAGCATGCACTGCTGCAAGACAGACCATGTCCCACACCAACCGATGGACAGCGTTATGAGGGGGGCACGCCAACCATATAGATCGGCACGGCAGTACAGCACCTGCCGGCAACAAGTTGAACGCCCTTAGTTGACTTTCCACCTCACGCCGCACCGCCATAGCAACAGGACATGTCCAAAAATGATGCTCCACCCCAGGCCCTGCAGCAGAACAGGAAGAAGAGGGGTTACACGGTGTGCACAGGCAACTACGTTGCAACGAACACCCGAAAATCTGGAACGTCGCAGATGACTCAGCAAAACAGGCTGTCACTCAAGGAGACTCACCCCAGAAAGTCTCTCTGTGTGTAGCAGAACAGAAAAAGAAGAAGAGGGGTTACACGGTGTGCACAGGCAACTACGTTGCAACGAACACCCGAAAATCTGGAACGTCGCAGATGACTCAGCAAAACAGGCTGTCACTCAAGGAGACTCACCCCAGAAAGTCTCTCTGTGTGTGTAACTTGACATATGGCCTTGCAGGCAAAGCCGTCAGTCACAAAGAAGAAGAGGGGTTACACGGTGTGCACAGGCAACTACGTTGCAACGAACACCAGAAAATCTGGAACGTCGCAGATGACTCAGCAAAACAGGCTGTCACTCAAGGAGACTCACCCCAGAAAGTCTCTCTGTGTGTGTAACTTGACATATGGCCTTGCAGGCAAAGCCGTCAGTCACAGCACACGCAGTGTTGATGCTAAACAAAGGCAACAAAGGACTAGCAGAACAGAAGAAGAGGGGTTACACGGTGTGCACAGGCAACTACGTTGCAACGAACACCCGAAAATCTGGAAACTAGCAGAACAGGCGGTCATGAATTATAGTAGTCAGAGATCGATACAAGATGTTACGAAATCCATGGCAGTAGCATCCTTCTCCTGAAACTTGTGGCCTTCATCGGCCCCTGCACACTGCGGCTCTATAGTGTAGTGGTTATCACACTGGACTCTGAATCCAGTGACCCCAGTTCGAACCTGGGTAGGGCCTACGTCTTAAATTTTGTTGTTCAATACGTCGCGAATATCGTGGCAGGCGCGTTGGGCAGCTGGGGTCCCATACATGCATCAGCACACGTGCCAGGCCTGACACCTGGCGTGCGTCGACGCACGGAGTAGCTGATGATAGGATAGAGGCGAATATTCGAACGCCTCCTTCACGCACGCACGGCAGACGACACTGCGGTGATGCACGTCTAGCCAGCAACACCATGCAGTGCTGCATCCAGCTGGTCAGGCTGTGCAGCGTGTGTGAACAGCATGCTGTACCCACACTGTGACAGCCAGGCTGTTACTGAAGGTAAAATGTGCGAGGATACTGTATTCTTGGTACTGAAGCAACGTTCTACATGGGCACTGGTGCTGAAGTCTGTCGTACAGCGCACTGGCTGTTGCAACGCTGGTCTGAACCTGCTATGATGGCTGGCCAGCATGTTGCTGTCACACACCCTCCCTTCTTCACACACCCAACCCCTCTTCTTCTAACACCCTCCTTGGCGCCATGCTAAAAAGCTTCTTGATAGAAGCCTTGCAATGGATGGCAGTACTGCAGCGCTGGCAGTAGCACTAACATTATTAGTGAAGCACAGCACTGCTTGGGTGCTGCTATTACTTTTACAGCACTGCTGGTGGCGGCTCACCCCATGATAGGGACCATGCCGCTGCCAATGCTGGTGATGCTTGCCAGGCAGTTGCAGCAGCTGCTAAGCAGCGCAGTCAAACTGACATGCAGCTATGCGAGTGTGTGTAAGCCCAAACCCTGTTGGTTGCGTGATCATGAAATGGCAACAATGAAATATATACAAAAGAAGCCCGCATCACCCAGCAGCCGACTGCAGACACGGTAATGTACAAAAGTGTGCTTATCACCAGCGCCCGCTGAATGCATACTGCCTTTGTTCAAGCTGGCCAACCAGCAAGCCAGCGCGTGACATTTATTGTTAAAGCTGTTCGAAAATCAAAGTCAGTGAGCATATCACACAGGTACGACCAGCCTCAATTGGACAAGTCGGCTGTACACGTCTACTTGCAGCAGCCTGCTGCAGGAGGATATGACTCATGATGATGTTCTCCTAGTCGACCCCCTGCAGCAAGCTTAAAGCGCATGCAGGTGCTGCAGCAATGACCTGGCACCAACCCCTTCAAAGCACATAACCCTACCGGATGGATAAGACCACAGCAGCACACCGCCATACTTATCCCTCACCAAGCTCGACACACCCATCAGAGCTGCCTCCGTCTGCCGCTGTTCATTTGCTGCCACACAACGGCAACCTTGCCACACACATTTGACAGGGCGGCTATGCACAGCCTTAGCCTCCTGCAGCAAACTTGATGCAGCTCAGCCACAGCAGTGCTGCAGCAATGCCATGACACCAACCCATCCAAAGCACGTGCCCCTACCACAGCAGCACACCGCCATACTTATCCCTCACCAAACTTGACACACCCATCAGAGCTGCCTCAGTCTGCCGCTGAACAGCATCATGCATTGTAGCTGCCGGAATGATCATCTCGCACCTCACAAACAGCAAGATGCTCTCCTCCGTAAGCTTGCTCAGCGTGATACCCACCAGCAGAGCCCCTGGCTCAGGATCCTGCTGCTGCTGCTGCTCCTTATCATCTGCACCGTTGCCGTTGTCACTACTGCTGGGCTCTGGAATCACTGCTGCTGCTGCTGTAGGAGAGACGGATCTTGCCCGTACTGCGGCTACAGCAGAGCTCACAGCAGCTGCAACTGCCTGCACAGGGCTGCTGCGCGCTTGCTGCTGCTGCAGCAACAGCAGCAGCTCCGCCTCTTGCTCCTCGTTACTAACCTTGCTGCTGCTGCTGCTGCCGTTGCTGCTGCTGCTGCCATTGCTGCTGCTGCTGCCGTCCTCTGTAACTTCTCCCTCTTCTCCCTCTTCTGCCTCGTCTTGTTTTTCGCCTTCTTCGTCTGTTGAGGCAGCCGCTGGCTCGTCTATGGATTCAGCTGCCAAGCCGCTGTCTTTCAGCTGCTGCCTAGTGGTGCTCAGCAGGAACTCACGGACATCACTCATTACTTCATCAAGCAGCGGCTCCAGACCCCTGCAAGCGCACAGCAACCATGTAGAAGTTATGACTTGACGGGGTGTAAAAAATGTTGACGGGATTCATCAGCTGCTTGGTGGTGCTCAGCAGGAGCTGGCGCACATCCGACATCACTTCATCCAGCAGCGGCTCCAGACCCCTGCACGCGTACAGACAGGGGTTGATGGGTGTCAGCTGTGCTGAACAAGCTAGTGCTTGGTGGTGATCAGCAGGAACTCTTGCAAATTGCACATCACTTCATCAAGCAGCGGCTCCAGGCCCCTGCAAGTGCACAGATCACATGCACACGCTGAAACATGAGAGTGGTTGGGGTTGATGAGTTTCAGCTGTCTGTACATGTCTTTCAGCTGCTGCTTGGTGGTGCTGAGCAGGATCTCGTGCACGTCGCTCATCACATCATCAAGCAGCGGCTCCAGACCCCTGAAAAGACACAGACAACATGCACACGGTGTGATCAATGATTCTGGGATTGACGATTTTTGTGCGGCTGCTTGGTGGTGCTCAGTAGGAACTCCCACACGTCACTCATCTTGCGATCACATGAACTCAGAAGGACAATGATGTCAGATAAGCAGACGCCTAGCGTCAAGTGATCGACATGCGCCCGATTTGATACACGTGGAGACAGCTTGTATAAGCGGCTGCAGGCTCTGCAGCAGAAGCTGGCAACGCATCCGACAGCAAAGGTGCTCAGGCACATCTCCCCTACTCTGCAGCTGCCCACCTGTCAAGCTGAACGTTGAAGCACAGCACGCGCCGCAGCGGTGCAGCAGCCGCCACTGCCACAGCCTGAGCCCTCAGCACGCCAGTCAAACTCCTTGTGCGGTTGAACACCACTAGCTCGGCCACCAGCTTGTTAGGCACAGCCACAACAGCATTTTTGAGCACACAACAAACGGCTGCTGCTTTGCTAACCAGGCCTCGCCACACAACACACCTGTTTGCGCAGCATCAACAACACAAAACACGCACAACTCTGCAGCTGCCCACCTGTCAAGCTGAATGTTGAAGCACAGCACGCGCCGCAGCGGCGCCGCAGCCGCCACCGCAGCCGCCTCTACCCTCGGCACGCCAGTCAGACTCCTCGTGCGGTTGAACACCACCAACTCAGCCACAAGCTTGTTGGGCACAGCTGCAACAGCATATTGAAGGAGACAGCAGACAACTGCTGCTGTGCTCACCAGGCCACGCCGCACAACACACCTGTTCGCGTAGCATCACCAACAAGCAATACCACACACAACTCTGCAGCTGCCCACCTGTTGAGCTGGATGTTGAAGCACAGCAGGCGCCGCAGCGGTGCAGCAGCCGCCACTGCAGCCGCTTCAGCCCTCGTTAGCCAGACTCCGCATGTGTTTGAACACCACTAACTTGGCCACCAGTGTGTTAGGCACGGCTGCAACAACATATCCGAGCGCACCTGTTCACCAAGCATCATCACCAAACGGAAAACACTCACAACTCTGCAGCCGCCCACCTGTCGAGCTGGATGTTGAAGCACAGCACGCGCCGCAGCGGTGCAGCAGCCGCTACTGCAGCCGCCTCTGCCCTCGGCACGCCAGTCAGACTCCTTGTGCGGTTGAACACCACCAACTCAGCCACCAGCTTGTTAGGCACGGCTACAACAGCATATCCGAGCACGCAACGGTCGGCTGCTGGTTTGCTAACCAGGCCTCGCCATACAACACACCTATTCACAAGCATCACCAACACGCCACACCACGCACAATTCTGCAGCTGCCCACCTGTCAAGCTGAATGTTGAAGCACAGCACGCGCCGCAGCGGCGCAGCAGCTGCCACCGCTGCAGCCTCTGCCCTCGGCACGCCAGTCAGACTCCTCGTGCGGTTGAACACCACCAACTCGGCCACCAGTTTGTTAGGCACAGCCACAACAGCATATATTCAAGCACACAATGGACGGCTGCTGGTTTGCTTGACCAGGCCAAGCCTTACATCGAACCTGTTCAAAGATCGCCATCAAGAAACACACACAAAGCTGCCCACCTGTCTAGCTGAATGTTGAAGCACAGCACGCGCCGCAGCGGTGCAGCAGCTGCCACCGCGGCTGCCTCAGCCCTCGGCACACCAGTCAGACTCCTCGTGCGGTTAAACACCACAAGCTCAGCCACCAGCTTGTTCGGCACAGCCACAACAGCATATATCCAAACACACAGCAGACGGCTGCTGCTTTGCTAACCAGGCCAAGCCTTACATCACACCTGTTTGCCGAGCATAACCAAAAACGCAACACACAACTCTGCAGCTGCCCACTGTTAAGTTGAATGTTGAAGCACAGCACGCGCCGCAGCGGTGCAGCAGCCGCCACAGCAGCCGCCTCAGCCCTCGGCACGCCACTCAGACTCCTGGTGCGGTTAAACACCGCCAGCTCGGCCACCAGCTTGTTAGGCACAGCAACAACAGCTTATATCCAAGCACACCACGGACGGCTGCTGCTTTGCGTAACCAGGCCAAGCCTTACATTGAACATGTTCAAAAGCATCACCACCACAAAACACGCACAACTCTGCAGCTGCACACCTGTCAAGCTGAATGTTGAAGCACAGCACGCGCCACAGCGGCGCAGCAGCTGCCACTGCCGCAGCTTCTGCCCTCGGCACGCCAGTCAGACTCCTCGTGCGGTTAAACACCACCAGCTCGGCCACCAGCTTGTTAGGCACACCTGCAACAGCATATACCCGAGCACGCAACGGACGGCTGCTGCTTTGCTAACCAGGCCACGCCATACAACACACCTGTTTGCGCAGCATCAACAACACAAAACACACACAACTCTGCAGCTGCCCACCTGTCTAGCTGGATGTTGAAGCACAGCATGCGCCGCAGCGGTGCAGCCGCCGCCACTGCAGCAGCCTCAGCCCTCCTTGTGCGGTTGAACACCACTATCTTGGCCACCAGCTTGTTGGGCACAGCCACAACAGCATATATCCAAGCACACAGCAGACAACTGCTGGTTTTGCTTAACCAGGCCACGCCACACAACACATTGTTCCCGCAGCATCACCAACAAAAACATACACAACTGCAGCAGCCCACCTGTCGAGCTGAATGTTGAAGCACAGCACGCGCCGCAGCGGTGCAGCAGCCGCCACCGCGGCCGCCTCAGCCCTCGGCACACCACTCAGACTCCTCGTGCGGTTAAACACCACCAGCTCGGCCACCAGCTTGTTGGGCACAGCCACAAGTGTGCCTTCGCTGGTTCGAACGAGGGTGCGCATGATCTCTACGCCTTCGACGGTGCCTGTTACGGGCTCGGCGCCGAGCAGGGCACCCACGAAGCGCACTTGGTCGCCGATGACAAAGGGCCGCGTGAGGAAGATGTTGATGCCTGCACGCAAGGATAAAATGACAGCAGACCGGTGATCAGATGACAGCAGAGCGTTGATCAGATGACAGCAGACCGGTGATCAAATGACAGCAGACCGTTGAGATGACAGGAGACCGTTGACATGACAGCAGACCGTTGATCAGATGACAGCAGATGACAAACCGCCGCGTGAGGAAGATGTTGATGCCTGCAAAACAACACAGGAATCGGGTAACAGCAGACCGGCAGAAGATCGATCAGCAGAAGGTACATCAGAGTGTGGCGTTGGTGGTGTGCGGTGGTGGCGGTGGTATGAGGACCGCTCTTAGCGCCGGCCAACTGTGGATGCCTGTATGTGAGGGATGGAGGGCAGGCACTCTCAACTGTGGTTATTGCACGCATGTGATTTTGACTGGATTTGTTTCAGGGTTGCACAAACAAAGTGCTGCCGCAGCGCCTTTACCCGCCAGCGGTCGCTGCTGTCCGAGTCCCTGCAATGCACAACAAAGCATGCCGCGCTGTACATGGGCTGCATGCATTCATCACCATGTAGCATGAGCACGCCTGCATGTGTCTACGGCCGCGTGAGGAGGATGTGGATGCCTGCGGGCAGGGATCAGGTCTCAGCAGAACGTTGATCAGATAGCAACAGTGTAAAGATCTGCATTCAACGTAACAGACGGCGTGGGTGAGGAAGATGTTGATGCCTGCGAGCAAGGATCGGAATCTCATTGTCTTTACAGCAGACGGATGGACAGGCAACAGATGCTGGATCAGAGTGTGCTGTCATTAGTGCGGATGTTGGTGCTGGTATGAAGACCACTCGCAGCACGCGGCTGGCTGGCAGCAGCTCCCGGATATGTCTGTGGACTTTCGACGCACGTGACACAGAGGTTGTCAAGATCTGCTGGTTTGAGAACTCCGCCGCAACACTGCAGTCACCACCAACCGCCAGCAGTGTCTCCGACCTCAGCTCCAGAGATGTGCAAACGCATATGCCAGCACAGCATGCCCAATCGCAAGTAACACGGCTGCTGTGCGGCATGCAAACATGCCTGAGCTCTTTGTTGCACAGTGAGTAACCAATCGCCCACCAGCCCACCACCAGCGCACCAGCCCACCAGCACAGTGAGTGACCACCAGCCCACTAGAAAAGCCGACCAGCGCACCAGCCCACCAGCCCACCTTTCGTGTAGTACGAATGCGACTGTCACCCACCTGAGACAATGTTGGTCAGCACCTGCTGACTTGCAAAGCCTGCCGCGATACCACCAGCGCCTCCAACCGCCAGCAGCGGCTCAAGATTTAGGCCCAAAAGCATGCACTGCATGGCTTGGCAAGCCATATGCCAGCGAATCAACCCAAGTCATGCGGCTGCTGTGCAGCATGCAAACACACACGAGCACAGTGACCAACTGTCCAGCAACCAGATTCCACATAACACATTTTCACCCACCTGACACGATGTTGGTGAGCACCTGCGGGCTTGCAAATCCTGCCGCAATACCACCAGCGCCCCCAACGGCCAGCAGCGGCTCAAGATTCAGCCCCAGTGACGTGCAAACCGAGATGCCAGCGCAGCAGCCCAGCTGCAAGTGATGCGGCTGCTGCTGTGCGGCGTGCAAACACACCCGAGCTCCACTTCACACAGTGACCAATTGTCCACCACAGGCTGGGAAACCTGCCTTGAATCTAGAGACTGATTTAGACCAGAGTCAGACTGTCCACCAGCAACTTCCGCGTACGCTGTCGCCCACCTGACACGATGTTAGTGAGCACCTGCTGGCTGGCAAAGCCTGCCGCAATACCTCCAGCGCCTCCAGCAGCCAGCAGCGGCTCAGGACTCAGCCCGAGTGACGTGCAAACCGAAATGCCAGCACAGCAGCCCAACCACGAGAACTGCGGCTGCTGTGCAGCATGCAAGCACGCAAGAGCTCTTCTTTGCACTGTGAGTGACCTACTGCCCACCAGCAACTTCCGTGTAGTACAAATGCGGCGTCAACCCACCTGACACCATGTTGATGAGCACCTGTTGGCTCGCAAACCCTGCCGCAATACCACCAGCGCCTCCAACCGCCAGCAGCGGCTCGAGATTCAGCCCAAGTGACGTGCAAACCGAAATGCCAGCACAGCAGCCCGACCACGAGAACTGCGGCTGCTGTCTTATATATATATGCCCGAACTCCTCTTTACACAGTGACCATCTGTCCACCAGCAACTTCCACGTGTGTTTGATTACTTTATATGTTATACCCACCTGACACAATGTTGGTGAGCACCTGCTGGCTCGCAAAGCCTGCCGCAATACCACCAGCGCCACCAACCGCTAGCAGCGGCTCAAGATTCAGCCCGAGTGACGTGCAAACCGAAATGCCACACGCCAGCACAGCAGCCCAAGTCATAAGGCTGCTCAGCGGTGTGAAAACGCGCTCCAGTTCTTTGCGGCCGCTTCTGATGGCGCGGACAAGAATGAGGTCCCGGATGAGGATGTCTTTCAGTTGTATGAGGAACCATGAGGTGAACAGGACGCCTGTCACTTTGAGGAGAGTTTGTAGAGCTGCATCCCACTGCACCAGCTGAGAGGACAGCTGCCTGCGGCATCATGTTGCATTGAGGGGGCAGGCAGGACACAGTAGTGTTGCAGGACACAGTAGTGTTGTGAGATGCGTCAATGGCGACACAAAAACATGATGGCGGATCAAGATGTCATGAACAGGGCGTCTGTCACTTTGAAGAGGGTCTGCAGGGCTGCATTGGCCTGCACCAACTGCGAAGCCAGCTTCGCGCAGTACAGGGGATGTCCCAGGCAGCGGCAGCTAAGAGTGTTGACAGCCTGTCATGCACTGCAGCAAGAAATTGCAGAGTTGCGGGCTTTACTGCTGCTGTTGCGTTCAGCTGAATCGTTCCTACTACAGTGTGCCTTCAACATCTGCCACCTTGTACTGCCAACAATGATCAGGACTGCTTTGAATGCTGTAACCCCTGTGCTGGTGTGCATGCTGCTCACTTTATGAGGAAGCCAGTGGCTTTTCCAGGCATCAAGGGCCGGTACTTGTGCATCACCTGGGGCAGCAGCAGCAGCAACAGCAGCAGCAGCAGCAGCAATGTGGTTGAGCAAACAGCCGTGCGTGACTTGCAGGCGAGTTCAGCCACCATGGCCAGCAGCACCAGGGACATACATTGTGCAATGCGCTTGCACCGCAATGGCCAACAACACAGACGCAAGCGACACTGCATACAAACACATGCATGTGCAAGAACGGATCGCAATTACAGGACCCGTCCCTGCAACTGCAGGCAAGAAACACACATACGTGCGGGAACTTGCTCAATCTGCAGAATAAAGTCAAAGTTAAGTTGACTATATACATCCTGATCACACGTCAAACAAAGCAAGTCTTATGTAAGCTAATTTGAACACCATGCACACGACCCACCAGGTCAATAATGTGCAGAGCTGTCCGCACAGTGTACGCCAGCAGCAGCGGCCGCAGCACGAACGTTGCTGGTGTTCGCATTGCGAGCAGTACCAGCGCAGACAGCGTGGAGCGTTTGCGCAGCTCAACCGCCACGTCACCCATGCCCTGCACGCGCTTGTCGATGGCTGCACGAGCCTGGTCAGCAGCCCAGTCGATCCATCTGCAGTAGCACAGAAGTGTAACACAAGCTGGGGTTGCAAGTGTGAGGCAGTGCGGTGTGCTGGTTGTAGGTTTTGTTGTTTGCTTTCAGGGCAGTGGCGGGTGTTTTTGTACATCTGGGGGACCTACAGGCATTGCTGCTGTGGTGGGTTTGCTCTCGCTGCCCAGTGAGCCTGTCATTGGCTTCCCAAGAGGGCCAGGTCACCCACGTAACTTCTAAATGTGGTGTTGTAAATGAGTACGCACTATGGTTGCTGACCTGGCATGGAGGGCCATGGAAGTGCATGACTGCTGCAGCAACCAGGAATGCATTGCTTGCAGGAGCTCTCTCTGGCACAAACTGTTGCTGTTACAGCAAGCTGCTTGAGCTGCAAGCGCAGAGATGCAATTGTAAGGACTCTCATGCACAGTATAGCGGATGCAAGATTCAACACGGGCGGCGTGTGGCTAGTTGACTCACCTGAACAGGCCCCACACACAGATGATGGGGAACACAATGTCCAGGGCAATCTGCATAGCAAGCATGTGACAGCAATGCATAAGTTTAGAGCTATAGCGAGTGTTGCCGTGTGTGCGCTGAGTTTTGAGGAATGGTAAGTGTTATTCTCAGTTGCTGCACTAGCCACTGAGCACGTGCTGAGAGCGGTGCATAGCATGCAGGGCAGACTTCAGAAATCACACTGCTGCAGAGAAGTACCCCCGCACTACACCGCTTGCACCGACCTTCCACAGGACTGTCTCCACAGGTCCTGTGTATGCTGTCATAAGGTCTGACAGCATAGGCTGCCTGCCAAGCACCAAGCGCCTTGCATGATGGTGACTGATCACATCAGCGCTGCTGGTGGTGCTAATGAGCGTTGCTGCCTCTAGCAGCTGCTGCGGGAGCAGCCCAGGTGGCGGTGGAACTGTCGCAGCTGCTTTGTTGCGAAAGTCTGGCCTTTTTGAAGGCGACAGCGTGCGCCTGGGCGCTCCGAGGGCTCGGTGTGAGGTGCTGCAAGGATACTGCTGCTGCAGTGCTGCTGCTTGGCACAACATGCACTTGCCGAGCCGAGGCTGACGCTACATAAACAATTCTTTGGTTGTAACGCGCGCGGTGGTTGGCATCCAGGAAGCGAAACACATCATGGAGACCGAGAAAGCCCTACTTCGCAGATGATCGGTGTGAACATTGCAGGGATACAAGAGAAGCACACGGAGTACGTGAATATTGAATGCTGACTGCCTTTTGTTCACGGCCAGAGCAGGCTGCTGAAAGATCAACGCGACTACAAGCCCTGGTTTCTGCCTGGCAGAGGTGAGCAAGACACTCCTGAGCTTGCCAGGGTCAATCCCTTTGACATACGATGTGGTTCAGTTCAAACGCAACAGAAGCTCGTGTCACCTGCGATCCGTGCAGTGGTCACCAGATCTAACAGTTGCAAGTCCAAGGTGCACTGCTGGCAGCCTGCCTAGGCACAGCAGGTGCCTGACACGATACAATCCATCAGTCGCACGGCTTCGGCTCACACGCCGCACTTACCTGTTAGGAGCATGATGTCTGGTGGATACAATCACACAGCTTGCGTCTCTGGCAGCAGCTGCTGCAGCTTGTGCATCCTTACAGCACAGCTGTGCTGTTCAGCTCAACGCCAATTCCATGCAAGCAACACTCAGACAGAATGCAAATCCCAACAAAACGAGACGCGATGCACAGCAGCTGCGGCGCGCCGCTGCATGGCAGGCAGGGCGCGGCCACTAAAGCTTCAAGTTGGTGACGGCCACAAACCCCCAAAGTCATCATTACATCAAGTGCAGATCAAGTCACATGCATTTGACATGCATGTACGAGTCATCTGCACGACCCAGCGCACGACAGTGCTTTGCAACAGCAAACGGCTGCCAGCCGTTTCAGACTGCCTCCTAGGGACCGGTGTGTGTTCACAGACACACTTACATCAACATGCAAAGGCGTGATGCCACGCCAGTCATGTTCAACAGGCGTACTACCTTCATAGTATGAAAACGACTTAGCTGAGCCCAGTTGCCCGCTTGCAGAACATCGCTGCCTCAACCCTATCCTCAAGTATCCCACGCAGTCGGGTTCACCGCTATGCCAATGATGAATGCAATGCCCATGGCCAGCCAGCCCGCAATCAGCGCCCGCAGCGCGCCCCTGACCATGCTGACACGGGTGTCCCCCATGCGGGCCCCCACTGCACCAAAGGCCAGCAGTGCAGCTGTCGCCACTGCTGCCACAGCCACCATGGCAGTAGTGAGGCACGTCTGTGCATGCAGCACACGCTGTGGCAGCCAGCCAGCCGCCAGTTCCATGCCCGGCACGAAGCTGCCAGCCGCCAGTGGCATGCCTCCTGCTAGGGGGAACTGCAGCGCTGACGTGAAGCCGGCCTTCATGAAAGCAAGCAAAGCACAGCAGACAGCACGGGACACAGTCAGAGAAAGTGGAGAAATGTAACGCATGTTTGGTTATCAATGCGCGCCGATGACAACCAAGCAGGACTCGACATTGGTGCAGGCAACCACACTTGCATCATGGTGCAAAATACGTGTTACCAGCATGCACGGCTTTTGCCTGGCATCCCCACAACACTCAGCGGGCCTGCCCAGCCCCACCTGCAGCGGGTTTGCGAGATTGTCGAGGACTATGCCCATCTTCTTGAGCCTTTGAGTGTGAAGCACACTATTACGATAATGCTTGCACAGGATGCAGGGTTTCAGCAGTCTGGCGCGCCAGCTGCTCGTGATGCCCGTGCTGTAGGCAGCACCAGCACCACCAGCAGCAGCAAATGCACGGAAGCAGTGCAGCGGCAACCTGATCAGTCGGGCGCACACTTTGCAGCGCTTTCTGTCGCCACAAGCCAACTGACCAGCACTGCATGCTGCCTGCCCTGCACGAGGCAGCAGCTGCTGCTGTGCACATCAACAAACTCCAGCAGTTCACTTGGAACAGCACATCAGCAGCCTTACAAAATGTTTACATGCACTATGCCGTAGTCAGCTTGAAGCTGCACACCAAGATAGGCTCACAATGCTATCACAGGGAGCCTGTCCGCAACTTGCACACACTGAACACATGCACCAAACTGGCCCCAATGAGGCAGCACACACACCATCACAGCTGCTCATGCCAGTCGGTCCCCTGCTGCACGCCTCACCTTCATGAAACATCCTGCCAGGTTGTCCAGCTCGTGCTCCTTCAGGCACACAGGAATCTCCTTCTCATCCTCCTCAACCTCCTCAGCTTCTTTCTGGCTGCTCACACTGATGTACTCGCCTGCAGCCGCAGCCGGCATATGACGACAGGGTAGAAACATGTGAGGCTGGTGTGTGTGTGCACAAGATACAGCACATCTGGCTTCGAAATGCACCGTGAGCCAGCAGGTATGTGCAGTGAGATCACGCCGCGTGCTGCTACTTGTTTGGCAAAGCTGCTCACAGGGCCGGCTTCTGCGGAGCCTGCTCCCCTGGCATGGTCACTATGCTAAGTTGGCATTGGTCGCAGCTGTCATGACTCAGTTGTGCTCAGCTGCTCTGCTATCAAAGCAGCCAAGGTGCCATCAGGCACAGCGCAGCAGCAGTCACTGGTGTTCAAACATTCATGTACACACCAGGCTTGATTTAGGGATGGTCACGCACCACATGCCATGCTCAGCGCGCCTGCCAACAGCCCTGCCACACCCGACAGCTGCATCGTCCGCACATCAGTGGAGCCAGCACCCACGCCTGCGTGTACCAGCAGCAATGTCAGCAGCAGCAGCAGCAGGCTGATGTAATGCCGCCAGTACAGGCTGGCACACACGAACACACCAGCAGCCAGCACTTGCAAGCTGCAGTGCAATGTATGCAGGGTCAGCTGCACGACTGACCAGTGGCTGGCAAGCAGATGATACCACCATGGATACGAGAAAAATGCTAAGCATCAGCACAACAAATCAACTGGGGCGCAGAGCTGAACTAGTTGGGTTGTGCAGACAAAGCCTGCTGTGCAGTCAACATGTCCGGCAAGCCTGTATGACAAGAGGCCTGCTGCCGAAGCATCCAGACGATCGCAGCTGCGCAGCCTGCTGCTAGAAACCACTGCTGCTTGCTCACCCAGCATCACGCTTGCTACGCTGACCAGCCCAAGCACAGGTGTGTGGAGCCTGCAGCAACAGGGCGCCATGAAACACGCTGGGCATCCGTGGAAGCGCAGCACAGATGTGAGCTAAATGCTGGTACGCAGCATGCAACGCAACACACGTGCAGCTGCAGCCAGGTCATGCCATCATGCCAGCGGGAGCCTCAGCACAGATTGAGCTAGTAGACAGCTGATGAGGCCCCAGGGCCTCTGCTCATGCATGCCTGATGCTGTACGTGCACGTGCTGCGCAGGACTGCTCATGCATGCCTACAGCGTTGCTAGCATCAAGGCTCACCGGGGAGCACGGCGGCTGTAGTGCACGTGTTTGGGCACAGGATCTTCCGGAAGGCGGCCATTTAACGCTATAAACAGCTTGTGCTGATCGTCCGCTGGCCATTCGTCCTAATAGGTCATGCTGCAGCTGCTGTCCTGGCTCTGCTGCGGCTCTGTGCCAACCAACCGGCTGCCCACGTGGGAGCAAGCCAGGATCTGCGTGTGCAGATTGCGTCCTAGCACTGATATGATCGCAGGCGCTGCCAGCAGGCTGCTGGATGTTGTGAAGTTGTGTCGGTTCTGGGCCAGCGCTCGGTGCAGACGATTGAGCTGAAACACGCAAAGAAGCGGCTGACTTGTAGCACACTACTCACCACGAGACATGCGAGGTCTGACATAGCTGCAGTCATGTGGCACGGATACCACAGGAGTGGTACGGATACAATCATGACAGGCAGGCGTTGAGACAAGGGTTTTGCTTACGTCCAACTGCAGACCTTCGCGGCGGGGATATGAATGAAAGTGTCGTGCTTCATGACGTATTATCACTTGCGGCAAGCCGCGCCGCGCGGAAAGAAAACCTTGCATGGTCATTCATCACATGTTACTATGGTACCAGGAATCAACTGCGTGTCACGCATTCATTCCCCCAATCATGAGGAGGCCGCATCACGGCATGAGCAGGTGCAAAACTGGTTGACTTTGACCACTAGAGCCTTATTTCATGAACCATGCGTCTGTAATAACTATGTGGCCTGGGGCTTGTGATGGATCAGAGGCGAGATGCAGCACAGCAGCATGGAATATGCACGGGCAAATTCAACAACCGGCACACAAAGCCTTGCTGTGCTGACAACAGCAGCCTACCTGCATGCAGCAAGCGCTGCCCTGCTGCAGATGCAATTATGATGACTGGGTGTGCTGCTGCTGACTTGCGCCCCACCTTGATGTTGAAGCCAGCCTGAGCTGCTGCAACTGCTTCTGCCACTGCTGCCGCAGGTGCTTCTGACACTAGCACACTAGTACAATAGTACTAGAATCTTCGTTGCAGCAGCGCCAGCTGCTTCATCGTGTTGCTCACTGAATTTGTGCATGACATAAACTGTCGATTGCACAATCCTGCAAGCATGCAGAAAAGATGCCCCAACCTGCCGCGCCGCCAGCCTCAAAGAATACCTACAAGATGCTGCTGCTGAGAGACCCTTACGTAAGGGTGTAAACACTCAAAGGAGCCGTTGCCAACGATGTTGAGGACATTGAGAGCAAGTGTCGACCCATGGGTGCAGGACATGTCTGATGTTCAGCAGGTGAAACTTGCTGTCATCGTCTTATCGGCTGCCATAGCTAGGGCGTCATGCTCAGGGCAGTAGTAGTGCCCCCGGGGAGGAGGCTCCAGCCTACGTAACCCCAACTGACTACAAGCAACTAACCAGGCCATTGCTTTGCTCAGGCCAAGTACAAGACAGGCCACAGCCGCAAGAGGCCTCAAAAGCAATGCAACACGACTGGAATCCTCGAAGATGATCAGGGTGTATGCAGAAGGCATCAGCAGCTGTTACACTCATGACCTGCTGCAGAGTTTGAAATCGTGGTGGCAGCATGATCCTTAGATAGATAGATAGAGGGGTTACACGGTGTGTTCATGCGGCATACGCCACCACAGACACCTGGTAAAATAGGAAGCTGCAAGCAGCTCATGATCCTTAGACGATGCAGCAGTTCACATTGCACTCAGGTGGCACCAGGCTCAACAACTGACAAAGAACAAGATGACATGACACCAACAGGGTTTGGGCCGTGTCTGACACCTTCCAGCAATGCTCAGGGTTGCCCACGATCAATCATGTTGAGCAGCTCAAAAGTGCAATGCTTGCCGATGCCTGCTTGCCCGCGGTGTGACTTTCAAGAGCGACCAGCAAGTTCACCGTCCCGTCCGGAACGCACTCGTTCAGGCCGTACACTATTCCTTGCAAACCCATTTTATACATATTTGATGAACATTTGAGGCACTTGCTGCATCCTGCCGCGCGTGTGCGGGCCCGGCAGGCCCTTGTGCTGCTGTTCTGCTGCACACAGTACCCACCACTCAACACAACGCCTTTAGATACTAGCAGCGCCTGCGGGCGCACGTAGTAAGCCTTCATGGGCAAAAAGCGCGCGCAGAAGGACCGGGGCTACATCACAGCAAAGGAGCACAAGGAGGAATGGGGTGGCTATAAGGACAAGAAGCGTGCGCCATTTCAGCGGCTACCGTTCCACTGCTGTGCCATCACTTTTACGCCGTTTGAGGACCCAGTATGCACGGAAGATGGCACAGTGTATGATATTGTGCATGTGGTGCCGTATGTGAAGAAGTATGGCAAGCATCCAGTGACAGGGGCGCCGCTGGAGCTGGGGGATCTCATACGGCTCAACTACCACAAGAACGCAGGTGCGCATGGTGAAAATTGCGCTTCAATTGCGTGTCGCTGTGTTAGCAGTATGGGTGGAGGGCTTTCATGGCAGCAGCAGCAGCAGCAAGGAGGGTAGTCGCAGCAAGGGCAGCAGCAGCAGCAGGGGCTGTGTAACAGGCAACTGCATATGTACACGCCACCACAAGCACGCAGTTGAAACTAATGTCATTTTTTCCGCATGCTCTGCTGAAAACAGTATGGCAGCAGCGGGTATGGCAGCAGCAGCAGCGGGTATGACGTATGCTGCCTGTTTTCTTGCCCTGCTGAGTTCAACCCCTGCCCGAGTGTGCGCCCCGCCAATGACCAGCTACGTGCAAGCTTCCAGCTGCCCCTGTCATTCCAACGCCTGCTTGTGCTCCCGCTGCTTACATTTCTGCTTGCGGCTGTTGCAGATGGCGAGTATGCGTGCCCAGTGACAAGCAAGGTGTTCACACCACACACCCACATCGCAGCAGTGAAGACCACAGGTGCGCTGACTGCATTTCGTCCCTTCATGCAGCACAAGAGTAGTGGGCACACACTCGTCTCACAGCAGCAGCAGCAACAGCAGCAGCACTGAAGACCACAGGTGCGCTGTGTAGCATAGTCCTATGTTCTCGCCAATACAGCACCACAACAGCTGCTGCACACATCGAACTGCAGTAGTGGAAGACAGCAGCAGGTGGGGTACTGCAGAGTTGATGCAGAGTCTGCATTCAGGCAGAACCCCCAGAAGTTTCACTATTTTACCTGCTGCTGCCGCCACTGCTGCTGCTGCTGCTGCTGCAGGCAACTTGTACAGCTGGGACTTGCAGAGGCGTGTGGTCTTGCAGGACCCTCAGGAGTGACATACTTACTGCCGCTGCTGCTGCTGCTGCCGCTGCTGCTGCTGCTGCTGCTGCTGCTGCTGCTGCTGCTGCTGCTGCTGCTGCTGCAGGCAACGTGTACAGCTGGGACGCGCTGGAGGAGCTGTGCATAAAGCCAAAAAATTGGAAGGACCTGCTCACAGAGGAGCCCTTCACGCGCAAGGACATCATACACCTGCAGGTCAGAGGCACTGTATGTTACTTTGAGGTTTGATTATAGGTTTTGCACTTGGGCTTTGCAATAGGGTTTGTTGTTGTAGGGTTTCAGGGCGTGGCTTTCACTCAAATGTACAGCTGCTGGTGTGCATAGCCGAGTGTTGTGGACCAGGTGCCAGATCCCAGCTGCCAGCCTCCGTGCTCGCACATGCTGCTGCTGACGCTGCCGCCATGCCTGCTTTCGTGCTGCTGCTGCTGCTGCTGTTGCAGGACCCGCTCAACGTGTCTGGCAAGCTCATCAGCGAGTTCCACCATGTCAAGTTTGTGAGTGGCCGCAGCTGCAGAGGTGTTAGCAGCAAAGGCGGCTAGGTGTTCTGGCTACACTTCTAGTAGACTGCACGCCACTGCTGTGTGTGGGGGCATATGTCTCTGACAGGTTTCCTACATTATACCCGCAAGCGGTCACAGGTGCAGTTACCATGTTACCACATTGCAGTGACCACATACCGCATGTGCCGCTTGCATTTGTTGCCCGTTCATGTCATATTGCCGCTCTGTGAGCTCATCAGCGCGTTCCACCACGTCAAGTTTGTGAGTGGCTGCAGTTGCAGAGGTGTTAGCAATATTGACAACAGTGTTGACAGCAAAGGCCGTTAGCTGTCTTGAGCATCCTGCTAGTGGATTGTGTATGTCGGCATGCGTCTCTGCAAGCTGATCAGCGAGTTCCACCACGTCAAGTTTGTGAGTGGCTGCCGCTGCAGAGGTGTTAGCAGAATCCTTAACAGTGTTAACAGCAAAGACCGTTAGCTGTCTTGAGCATCTGCTAGTGGATTGTGTATGTCGGCATGCGTCTCTGCAAGCTGATCAGCGAGTTCCACCACGTCAAGTTTGTGAGTGGCTGCCGCTGCAGAGGTGTTAGCAGAATCCTTAACAGTGTTAACAGCAAAGGCCGTTAGCTGTCTTGAGCATCCTGCTAGTGGATTGTGTATGTCGGCATGCGTCTCTGCAAGCTGATCAGCGAGTTCCACCACGTCAAGTTTGTGAGTGGCTGCCGCTGCAGAGGTGTTAGCAGAATCCTTAACAGTGTTGACAGCAAAGGCCGTTAGCTGTCTTGAGCATCTGCTGGTGGATTGTGTGTGTTGTGGCGCACGTTTCTGACAGGTCATTAGCGGATTTCACATCATACCCGCGTGGTGTCGCAGGTGTCACTTACAACATGGCATATGAATGTTATGCTGTTGCAAGCATGCTGGGCCGCACCCTGTTGCATAGGCACGGCTGTGGTGTGCGGGCAATGCAGTTCAGTCCTATCATTTGTCGGGCATGAGACATCATATTGCCGCTCTGTTGGTTGTGCTTGCCGCTGCACATCAATGCAAGCTCTCTTGATGATCACGGCTGCCTTTGCTGCTGCTGCCGCTGCTGCCGCTGGTGCTGCAGGCGCTTGACGCTGACGATGAGGAAGAGGCGGGTGAGGGCGCAGCGCTGCGCAACGTGAACCAGGACGTGCAGAGGGCGCTGGGCGCTCTGGGGACGCAGGAAGCAGCAGACGCCTTCAGAGCAGGTGGGTGCAAATGGAGAAAATGAGCGAGTGAGCTACGCGTGGTGTGTTGACACTCAACTTCTGCGCAAGTTAGGGATGATAATGATGAGGACCTCCTACCATCAGTGGGTGCATGCACTTCCACGGTCTTGGTGTCTCACCCGGCATTAGGTCGGGGTTGTCTTGAGCAAGTTGCTTGCCATCACTGCTGAGCAGTGTTTATGCAGGGAGCTGCGGATGCCTTCACAGCACGTGGTCTGTAAGCTGCATGACAAGGTTTTGTTGATGTGGTTGCATAACTGAATTCGCAAAAGGAGTGACGTCGGCAGCGTCTGCTCAGCAGGCGTGCAATCTTAAAGCGCAACCCAGTGGCGTTCTGTGGCCACGTTTGCGGCATGTGATAAACTTGGTGGCAGCGTAAGGTAAGCGCTGAACAGGTCTGCTGTTGGATTTTAGTGCACAGACATGGAGTGGATCTGGCATCAAACATACGGCAACGCAGCTGACATGTGTTCAAATCATTCATGTCCTGCTGGTATGTCATCACCACAGGTGGCGGTGGCAAGCGCACTGAAGTGCGCTATCGTATTGGATTGGATTTGTTGCTGAACATTATGGCAACTCAAATTGACAGTTGTTAAGAGAGAGTTAGAAAGACAATCCTTCCCCCGCTTACCCTCCTTCCCTCTTTATGAAATATGTCCTGCTGTATGTCACCACAGGTGGCGGCGGCAAGCGGGCTGAAGCAAAGCGGCTGCTGGCAGCACAACTCATCCTCCGTCAATGACTGCTGTTGATTTGAGTGCGCATGTCGTTTGGACTTGCTGTCAAACATACAGCAATGTAGCTGACAAGTGTTAATGTCCTGCTGTATGTCATCACCACAGATGGCGGTGGCAAACGGGCCGAAGTGCGCAGTTGTGTGGGTTTGTTGCTGAACATTACGGCAACTTAACCGACAGTTGTTAAGAGAACTAGAAAGACCCTCCTTCCCCTTTATTACCCTCCTTCTCCCTTGATGAAACATGTCCTGCTGTATGTCACCACAGGTGGTGGTGGCAAGCGGGCTGAAGCAAAACGGCTGCTGGCAGAGGCAGCTGTACGCAGGGGCTCAGCAGCAGCAGCAGCAGCAGCAAAAGGCAGCTCCAAGCAGCAGCAGCAGCAGCAGCAGTCTGCAGGCGCAGGCAGCAAACCCCCTGCTGCTGCTGCTGCTGCTGAGAAGGACTGGCGGCTCACTGCACCTGCTAAGCAGAAGCTTCCGGACTTCAAACCTGGTGCTGTAACGTGGGACACAGATGACTACAGTACAGCAGCGGGAGTGAAGCAGCTGCAGAAGCAGGCCGCGCAGAAAGAGGCAGCTGCGGGGGGTGCTGCTGGTGCTGCTGCGATTGCTGCGCGGCCGAATCCCAAGGCGTGGTACGATGAGCATCATGCACAGTACAAGCAGAGCTTCCATACAACAGGTGGGGGGGGAGGTATCGAGACAGGGGTTTGCTGCTTTGGTATGTACTGGTTGAAAGCATGTGTTGCAACAATCCTCAAATGCAGTACAAGCAGAGCTTCCATACAACAGGTGTGTGTGTGTGGGGGGGGGGTTGCCAAGACAGGGGTTTGCTGCTTTGGTATGTACTGGTTGAGGGCATGTCTTGCAACAATTGCCCATTTGGCCAACTGGCCATTGGACAAATGTGCTGCGCTGCATGCGCAGAAGCATGCTGTGCTGTGTGCTGGCCTATAAAGCAAGCGGTGCGTGCAATGTTTGCAAGGGATGCTAGGCAGCTCTGTTTGCTTCATCAACACGACACATCTGTTGTTGCTGACGTAACTGCTGCAACTGTATGTCGTTATCTGTGGTGTTACAGGTGCCACTGCACGCGCATTCACGTCCACCATAGCTGTTGCTCAAACGAAGTCGGAGCGGCAGCTGCAACTGGTGGAGCGTAACCCGACAAAGAAGGGTTACCTGCGGTTACACACCACCCTGGGTGACCTGAACATTGAACTTCATTGCGACATTGCACCACGCACGACCCAGAACTTCAACACGACACATGTGTTGTTGCTTACGTCACTGCTGCAACTGTATGATGTTGTTTGTGGTGTTACAGGTGCAACCGCGCGCGCATTCACGTCCACCATCGCTGTTGCTCAAACGAAGTCGGAGCGGCAGCTGCAACTGGTGGAGCGTAACCCGACCAAGAAGGGTTATCTGCGGTTACACACCACCCTGGGTGACCTGAACATTGAACTTCATTGCGACATTGCACCGCGCACGACAGAGAACTTCATATACCTGTGTGAGATGGGCTACTACAAGGACACGGTGTTCCACAGGAGCATCAAGAACTTCATGATCCAGGTGGGTGCGAAGATTGGCGTGAACTTGCGCATTGTGTCTGATGTTTGGCGCAACTTGCGAATTGTTTCTGAAGTTTGGTGTGAACTTTCGCATTGTGTTTGAAGTTTGGTGTGAACATGTTCGCCATTGTGTCATCAAACAAGCATCAAGGATGGTGGTGAGGTTTGTTTGTTCACCCAGGATCAGCTCTGCGCCAGCTCTGAGACATCTCTGTGGCTGTCTCTGCGCGCTGAGCTGTCCTAGATCGTAATTCACTTATGTAATGTGCTGCTGCTGCTGCTGCAGGGTGGCGACCCCACAGGCACGGGGCTGGGGGGTGAGAGCATCTACGGGCCCAACTTCAAGGATGAGCTGGACAGCAGGCTGACGCACAGGTGTGATAGTGACATCATTTCAGGTTTTCTGCAAGCTTCTTCTGCCTCTTTGTACAGAAACCGCTTCGAGGCTAATGCACAGGTGCGGCCAAGTTCTTCTTTCTTTTTCATTGCGTTTTCTTTCTTCATGATGGTTCTCAGGTTTTCAGCAGGTTCTCCCTGTTTTTGATGCACGACACAGCTTCAAGGACGAGCTGGACAGCAGGCTGACACACAGGTGCGGCGATTATGTGCGCAAAAGCAAGAGGTTTTGAATCCTTTTTGTTGGCTGTGGCTAGAGCACCGGGCCCAACTTCAAAGACGAGCTGTAGAGCAGGCTGCTGCACAGGTGCGATAGTGATGTGTGTGGAATTGACTAAGCTTTTCAGGTACCTTTGGTGATGTTGGCTGTGGCTGTAGTACATTTCAAGGGTCATCCATTCGATGGACAAGCTGGACAGCAGGCTGCTGTGCAGGTGCGGTGTTGGCGCGCAAATTGGACAGGGCTGGTCAAACCTTAACCATTGAAAGTGTGTGTACTGTTTGTTGCTGACGTTCGTGTTGCAGCGGGCGCGGCATCCTGAGCATGGCCAACAGCGGGCCAGGCACCAACGGCAGCCAGTTCTTCATCACCTCTCTTCACACCCAGCACAATCCATTGCTCATACCGTAGTAACACATGATGAATTGAACAAACTCCTATTTCCTGGACTGTCGTATCATTGTTGTATTTTTTGGATCGATTTTGTCAATTCTCGAAACATGCAGAATTTTCCTCGATCGGGACGGTTTCCCGGTCAAAACAGCCTCGCTTGCTCCGCTGCGCGGCTTAAAACAAATAAATATGCTTTGTACAACACATATCGTGCGTTCAAACTTCCGCAGCAAACGTCTGCAGTGTGATAAAAACAAAACCCTTGTCTGAACCCTAGCCTGTCAAATTGCAAAAAATGCACGGGAATTGCTGTCAATTTCATGAATATAAAACAATTTTTTGTTCTGTCGTATCATCAAGCGTTACTACGGTACCTTGGCTGAATACCCACCAGGTTTTGCTTTGTGCACTTGATACAGGGAATGCCATTGCACACGCCAGTTAGCCAGCTGATTTCATGTGCTGTTTGTTGCTGGTGCTTGTATCGCAGCGGTCGCGGCATCCTGAGCATGGCTAACAGCGGGCCAGGCACCAACGGCAGCCAGTTGTTCATCACCTACAGGAGCGCGCCACACCTCAACTACAAGCACAGCCCATTGCTCAATCTTTCACCAAACTGCTACCCATTGGGTTTTGCTGCTGTGCACATCAAGAACAGGGAATCACAGGGAATGCCATTGCACAAGCTAGTCAGCCAGCTATTATTACTGTGCTGCTTGTTGCTGGTGCCTAAAAAAATGCAGCGGGCGCGGCATCCTGAGCATGGCCAACAGCGGGCCAGGCACCAACGGCAGTCAGTTCTTCATCACCTACAGGAGCGCACCGCACCTCAACTACAAGCACAGCGTGTTTGGACGCGTGGTGGGAGGCCTGGAGGTGCTTAGCTTGATGGAGCGCGTGACAACAGACGACGAGGACAGGCCGCTGCAGGTAAGGATGTTTAGGCTGTGATGCACAGGCTGTTATGCACTGCAGAACCACAAACTTGCTCATATCCGCTTCTCGATGAGGACAGACCGCTGCAGGGGAGTTATGACACGCAGCGGGTGGTGCAGTGCTCGGGAAATGGGGTCGTCTTGCGGCTTCCTATGTGCCCGCAGGAGATCAAGATCACTGGCGCCACCATCTTCACCAACCCCTTCCAGGAGATGGAGCAGGAGCAGCAGCAGAAGCAGCAGGAGGAGCAGAAGCAGGTGTGGGGCGTGTATAACCGGCACAAATGTCCTGCCTCGACTGCTAAGAGTCTAGGCCAACATATCCCCTGCCCGATCAAGCTTTTCGGCCTATTCATGCTAAATTGAAACATAGTGCAGCATCGATCTCTGACTGCCTCAATTATTTACGAGGAACAGTGTGTGTAGTGCTTTTCTGTCTAGGTAGACGGCGTGCATGAAGCTGGGGTGTGTTGGATTTGTCAAAGCTGATACTGCCGTGCTGCATTGTGTGGCTGGCATTCCTCACTCTCTGCTGCGCTTCGTTTGCTCACCTGTGCTGTGCTGTGCTGTGCTGTGCTGTGCTGTGCTGTGCTGTGCTGTGCTGCCTTATTGTTGCTACTGCAGGCGAATGCAGGGCGGCCAGACGACCCAGACAGCAAACGCAGCAGCTGGTTCAGCAATCCAGGAGCGAGCAACACAGCAGCCACGCAGCGCGCAGGTGTTGGCAAATACATCCAGCAGGCAGCATTAGAAGCACCGCTGGGCAGCGGCAAGCCAGCTGGCAGTGCAGCAGCAGCAGCACCCGCAGCAGCAGCAGCAGCGGCTGCTGCTCCTGCTGCTAAGAAGCAGAAGGTGGCGCAGCCGATGCTCAACTTCGATGCATGGTGAAGCGTGTGTGCATGTGGTGTGTGGTGTTGCAGCGCGCTGACTGCTTGTCGCCCGGGTCGGTGATGGGTTAATGCATCTCGGAGTTATGCGATCATTTGAGCTTGATGCGTTTGACGGTTGCAGGATGTAACAGCAACCGGGAGATTATCTATCATAAGAGGCCAAGTTGCGCTGCACGTCTCGGTGTCATTCTGCGTACAGGGCCTGTACTGACTGTTCCCGCCAAGTACCCCACGGCTTGCAATGCCCGTCTTAGAGGTGACCGACATATATCAAAGTACAAAAACTTTTTTTAGCATCATTTTAAAACAGTCCCTTCGTGCTGGTCGTGGAGTGTTGTGGCGCGCACGATGGGCAGCAGCATGCAGTTCGCTGGGCTATGCTTAGTATTAGGGCTGCTTTCAGTACAAGCAGGTAAGCAGACTCTCAGAAATAAGCTGTTCTGCCGCACAGCAGCGACGGCACGACCGCTTCTACTGCCCGTCGCTACGCATGCGTCGTGTGCGTCGATGTGGGCTGCTGGATCGCTACCCACCACACAAACGTTATCATTTGGTTTTTTTATTGCAGCACCATCAGAATGGTCGTGCTCGCTGGCAAATCCTAGGAACCCCTACTGCCCAGCAAAGTTCAGGGGAGACATACGCTGCAATGATGAGTACTGCCCCCCTCATGCGGGCTGCACAGACAGCAGCTGCAATGCAGTAAAGGGCAACATCAAGGCAAACAAGGTCATTGCCCTTGACGCATACGTGGTGAAGGGTAACCAATGCGTGCTGGATATGCTGAGCGCGCCGGAGTGCTGCAACCTGTGCAAGGCCACGGACGGCTGCAATGCGTGGTCTTACTGGTGGGCAAGCATACAGCAGCAGCAGCAGCAGCAATGACAGCAGCAACAGCAGTTGTCTGCAGCAAAAGCAAAGCTACAAGCTCAATCGCACAGCAGTAGCGCACTGTATGTGCAACAGTGCAATGCATGTGTTGCACGACGAATGAGGTGCCTGCCCAGTAAGACAAACGTGTCCAACAGTGCTGGTTGTCTAGTGCAGCAGCGGGACTCTTCGCCATCACTGTCACTGCAAGGCTCCTGCTGGGCTACTTCATGCCTTCGGCTGAATGGTACGTGTGTCCTCTGCTGTGCAGCAATAAGCAGGGTGGCTGTGGAACTGGCTGCAAACAGGAGGCTGTGGGCTTCTCTGAACAGCTGCTACCAAAGCCTTGGTGAGATAGTATAGTCTGCTGCTACGCAGTTGGCATTCCCTGTTGATTGGACACTGATAACATCAGCAATAGATGGATGTGAGCAACATATAGACTGGTGAGCAGGGAGCCATTACAAACGGCTGCCTACTTTCCAGTCCGATTGTTGCTCGTATCCATCTGCTGCTGATATTGTTGCTCTGATCAATCTGCTGGCAGCAGCTTTGAGTTGGGAAGATTTCAGTAAAAAGTACTGCTGCTAGCCAGATGAGCAGCAACTTTGGAAGGCAAGGAACAAGCAGTTGGCTGGCCATCCGTGCAACGGTTGGCCAATACTGGAACGGTTGGCCATTACTGGCAGGCATTACCAGCAGGTTGCATCTTGCGCCACACACTTTCAGTCAAATACCAGTATCAACAGCAGTGCCACTGCATTTAAGCAACAGCTATGCGAAGTCCTTACTTTTCACGGCACATCATCGTATCAAACTGTACATACTGCACTCCTCTCGAGATCGATCAACCGCAAATTGCATGCTGACCTTGCAGGAATGACGTTGATGTCAAGGACCTCCCAAACAAGCTCAACCCAAAGCACACCTGCACAGCCAATGGAGCATGGCCATATGGCATGTGCTCACTGAAGTTCTTGTCACCTGAGAACATGCGCAGTGCACCCAAGGCCACTGGTAGGTCTAATACTGCCGTACAGTGCAGTAATGTGTTGATAGTTGACAGAATAGTGACAGCAGATCTGTGCTAGGGCTGCAGCTCTGCTGCTGAGTCAGCTGCATTTGCAGCTGTCTACAGCTGATCTTACGTGGCTCAAGCACCTCTGCAACGGCCATATGCTGCCGCATCACCAAGTATACCACACACCGGACCAGCACACCGGCTTACGCATGCTTGCAAGCTGACCCTAGCTGTCTGCATGCGCATTTGCATATTGTTGTGTATGCAGGAAACCAGGAAGGCTGGATTTCTGGTATCCCCAATGCAGGATCACTAGCATGGCACAAGCAGGAAGCTAAGGCAGTCAGCACACCGCCACGCGCCCTCCCAGTGCCCAAGCAGCCAGCCCCAGCAGCAGACAGCAGCAAGGTTGCTTATGACTCTCAGTCACCAAATGTCACAACTGATCTTGAGAACCTGAGGTTGGATGCGAGCATTGCAACTGCAGTGCTGCAGCAGCAACAACAAGCAGCAGGAGGTCAGGAACTGGAGGCAATGGCTGTGGTTCAACGTAAGACTTGGCTGTTGTGTGCCTGCACTGCATTTCATCATTTGCTGCTGTTAGTAACAGCAGCAGCAGCAGCAACCGGTGGGCGTGCATCATCAGGTCGTACAACATCGACATTTCAACATCTGCAGCAATGCATTTCTGCACAAACAGCAGTACTCGCATGCTTGTGCATCCCCTTATCCCTGCCCTGCTTTGCTGCCTGCTGGCTGTCTCAACCCTCATTGAATGGCCACCATCCAACAATGACACAAACCACACAGACGACTCGATCCAAGTCGTGGATCCATCCCTAGAGACTATCAACCCAGAAGCAGCGCGCATCGACCCACCTGGCCTTACAATGGTCGACACACCAGAAGGCACACTCGTCACAATTGACGCCGCTGCGCTGGCCCAGCAAAGCGTCAATGCAGATGCTGCTGCTGCTGCCAGCGGCCCTGCGATTGATAGTGTGAGGCTGCGGACGCGGGCTGGTCCTGGTAATGGCAACTCAGCAGCGGCGGCTGGCAGCGGTAGCGTTTCAATGTTGCTGGCTGCTGCTGTGGCACTGCTGGTGCTGCTGGGTTTGTGAGTAGTAGGTTTTCTGGTGTTACTGACGCTTGGAAGGCCGATGAAGTTCATGATCACGTCAGGAGGTTCGGGGCAGGTTGTTGCAAGATGCCAGAAGAATGCTAGGATGGTAGAGGTGTGGTGGGTGAAGCTTTAGCAGAGCAGTGCAGTCGCAGCAAACATCAAGTTGCGTTGTGCATGTATGCATGCTGGACGTACGGTGTAACAAGTGCATTGCACTTGTGCGGCACATGAATGTATGCATGCACAGCAGTGCTTCATGTCAGGCAAGACTCTCCAGGTTCGTCAGTTTTGGAGGCAGCACAATAGGCAGGAAACCTTGGCGGTTGCGGCAGCAATGGGTGATGCCATCTTTGAAACAGTGTTCGGCAATCCTAACTACAACAGTGCTAAACTGACAGTGTCAAGCAGTGCAGTCAGGCTCATATAGTATGCCTTGACTGGGTGCACCTGCAGCAGCAGGAGCTGTTCATCACAGCTGCAGGGCCCCTGAGTCGGACTCGTATTTCAGGCAGATGTGGCACGAAGCATCCCTATAGCCCAAACAAGAGTATCAGGGGCGGTGGCACTGCACTGTACGATACAGTGCATTCAAGGTGTTGAGTGCATTCATGCCCAGTGTTGCCAACCGTGAGTATGGTACTGGGTGCATGGGCAAGGCGTGCTGCAGCATTCTTGCGGCTGCCAGCTGGCGGTCAGTCACTAGCTATTTAAAGTGCAGCAGTTTATGTGTGAATTTTCCCTACCAACGAAAGGGTAACTTTATCTGCCAAACTGGCAGTGGGATCGCAGGATAATCTCTGGTAGAAGCAGGGGGATCCGGGGCCCTAGAGATGCGTAAATAGGCTGGAAAGCATTATCAGTGAGGCAACTGGCGCCTGCAGCTGTCAGCCCGTCATCATGCACTCCGGCACAGCCATGTGGACTTGAAGGCAGACATATTGAAGGCGTGCACCAAAAGGATTCAACTGATGACCGCAGACGTACTGCAAGCCACGGTGGCAGTGTCACATGCCACAGCTGCGCATTCCTGAACCATTGCCACAACTTGTTGGATTAGGCTAATGCAAAACATGATGCCGTCTGGGCACTGCCGCATCGCATGATTTCATGCTTCGAAGCCCCACACTGCCAAACAGCCAGCTTTCAGCACCCCCAGGCCAGCCACTGCTGCGCCAAATTACTCAACCTGACCCAGTCCTCATGTTGTTGCAGTGCGGGTTACACGGGCAGCACTGTTACCAACAGACGGTCTGTTACAGACCCAGTTGGTCATGGTTTTTCGAGGTTACCTGGGGGAGCGGATCCTGCCCAGCAGCAAGCTGCTGGAGTACCATGCAGCACGTAGCACGGCCAGTCATGATCCACTGGCACGGCCATTACCAGCACGATATGGGCTGGTAATGGCCCATATCGTGCATCAGGTGTACACAGCAGCTGCATTCAACATACATGAACATACACCATCAGCGTGGAAGTAAAGCGTATCATTCTGCTTACATGCGTTCGCCCGATTGTTGAATATGGCAGCGAGGTCTGGTTTCCGTCAACTGCAAGGCAACTGCAACAGATTGACAAAGTGCAGACTGACATCATCAAGTGCTCAATGCGTTGTGGCAAGGAGCGCCCTTGCACTTCACTTGTTCTGGCTGAATGGGGTGTGAAGCCATTGCACATGTGGCTTCATCAGAGGGCGATGGAGTATTACTTTAGGGTTCAGCGTATGCAGAACTGTCGGTTGCCACATCAGGTGTTTTCAGCTGAGTGGAAGCGCCCTAGTGGTGCTGTTGCGGTGACACCTTGGCATAAGTATGTGCAGAGTTTGCTTTGCAAGTATGGTGTGGATGTTGAGGCGGCGGCTGATCGAGCTAATGCGTGCAAGAATCACATCAACCGTCAGGTCAGGAAGCTGCATGCAGACACAATTGTTTGTGAATCACTGCAGCACTCTACTTTGAGCCGTTACATCACGCATGTGCACCCTACACATGCTGATGCCATGCGTTTTAAAAGGGCTAGGCCCTTTTTGTGTTCTGGTGCGCCAACGCGTGGTATTGAGTTGCTGATGCGTGTTCGAATGGGCTGTCTTTGTGTGCATGAGCGTACCAGTCGTTATGGTGGCAGCAGAGCTGATTCTAACACAGCATGTCCTGCTTGTGGTCAGGGTGTTGAGTCTTTGTCACATCTGATGTTTGATTGTCCCTCTACTTCTGCTCAGAGGGATACTATGCTTGATGAAATTCGGTCTGTTTTGCGTGATGTTGCTGGCGGCGCTGAAAAATTGCGCAATGTGTTGTCGTTGACTGATGCATCCACCAAGTTGTTGCGTTTTGTTTCTGATGATATTTGGGGTAGTAGGGGGGTGTGCCGAGTGATATCTAGGAGCATTGCTGAGTATCTTGTCCAAGCTTGGGATGTGCGTAATAATTGCAAACACAATGGAGCAGTGCTCCCTCTTTCTTCCGCTCCTGAGGGGCGCGGGGCCGATGGCGTTGATGCTATGGCTTAATGGGTAACATGATGATGATGATGAACATACACCTGTGATCCATCACTTGCGGTGACATGCCCTGTGGTGCGCAGCTGATTTTCTCGCCAAAGCATGCTGAGATGCAATACATGCCACTGCACGGTGCCCACAGTGTGCTGCAATAGCACTCGTATACATACGTATGTACACTTCACTACAAACAATGGTACAAACAATGGTACTACTAGCAAAGCTGCAAAACCGGCGCGGTGCACAAGGTTGAGCACAATCACGTCATGCATCCAATTTGCAATGCAAGCGTACTCTGTTCACAGGACTGTATCCAACAACAACAACAAGGAGTGGGAACCCCATTAGGAGCCAACGAGAGGCTCATAGGGGGTATCCTATGCTACTGCCCGAAGGTGGCGAGGGCAGCAAGACAATAACAGTAGCGGCTGCTGCTGGTGCTCCATGCCGCACCAGACAACAGTACAACAACCAAGCACTAGTGGCATTGCAAGCACTGATGCTGCGTCAACCACTCTTCTCAATGCCATCACGGCAGCAGCTTTGTTCAGCTGCATGTGTATACACACACTTCCTGAAATACATACACCCCCCCTCAACGCTGCAATGCAAGTTCCTCCACATGCATATCCATGTGGGCGCAGGCTAACCTTGTTTGCACGCATGACATCATACACAAGCCGAACTGAGGGCGCGGCCGTCAAGCAAATTTAACAAACTGATAATAACAGACTCCTGTTGGCATAACAGACTCCTATGGCATGCATGGAAACCACTGCCACGACATTGCCTGTGCTGCTACTACCGAACCTTTTGCCTGAACAAAACTCTGCTACCGACAGCTGCAGGTACAGAGGCACCAGCTACAGCATGTGACGACTGGTGTGGCACAGGGCTGCACACGCACAGAGTGCAAGACGTGCCGCATCTGCTGAGTACAACAATAGTGCATAACACAGCTGCATCTGCAGCAGCATACAAAGCAATACTCACACACACACAAGCACGAGCAGCAGATAAGTCAGCACACAATCAACTATGCATGATTGATGCAAAAGAAGGACAAGCTGCACCCCATTCTGTTTGGCAAGCTACGTGTGAATAATAACACAAAACATGCAGGCATGACTACCAAAAGCACCTGGGTTCACTGCTGGAACACATGTTGCGACGGGGATTCAATTGAAGCGCAAACCACACGTTTGTCCTGCTTGCATCCATGTTGCGGCTGCAGCGCCACCCCTGCTCTGCACGCAGCCAACCACTGGTTGATAGTATCTGCCTCCTCAATTTGAGAAGACAATACAGCCCGCAATCCTTGCTTCACCCGCCCATGATCAATAAACACGCAACAAACAAGGCACCATGGAACACGCCATGCATTCCATTTGAAAGCAACACCTGCTGCCCCAGCAGCTGCAGGTGTCGACTTCAAGAAAGCAAGAGCTCTGCTACAGCAGCAGCTGCAACGCAGCATCCGTCCAAGGGCACGACTGCTGGCAAGCTTGTCTTTTCGCCACCTGCCGCCTAAGGCGTCTGTGAGGAGAAGAGCTGCTGCCCATCCTTCCACTCGTGGTTGTCGCAGCCTGAGCCGTACACGTAGCGGTAGATGCTGGAGAAGTCCTTGTCACCCAGGCCCTCGTGCTCAATGCGCTCGTACAGCGCCTGCACAGAGCACGCCACTGCACCAGCAGCAGCAGCAGCAAGGAAAAAACAGACAGTCAGGCAGGTTGACGAGCAGTGGTGTCAGCACACCAGCAGCGACATGCATGCGCGCACAAATGTGCCAAGAAGCTGCTTGAAGGCGCCTGCACAGAGCGCGCCACTGCAGCAGCAGCAGCAAGCACAGTCAGGAAGGCAGTTGACGAGCTGTGGTGCCAGCGTACGCAGCAGCCAATATGCACGCGAGTGTGTGCCGCGAAGCTGCTTAAAGGCGCTGTCACGGATGGAGCATGCAAATGGAGATGAGTATAAACGCAGCGCCACACCGCAAATACCAGACATCTTGCTGTGACGATGCGCAGTGTCCTTCATCTAGCGCTGGGCTCTCTGTTGCAAACCAAATTAGAATGTTAGCGGGTTGCTGTCTGGCACAACCACCCTGCCGCTGGCATGAGAACTGACATGCATGGGTGGCACACCACTGCGCTATTCTACACATCATGGCCTCTTGTTGGCTCCTGATGGGCGACTCCTATTCGAGGTTCCCACTCTTTGTGAGGTGGAGCATGTGATGTAGAGCATGCGATGTAATCTACTGTATCGTAGCGTTTTACCAACGTGCAGTGTCCCACCTGGCGTTGGGCTTTTGGCAACCTTTGCGGCCTCCAGCAGCATGTTGAGGTGCTCCGACACGCTGGACAGCGGCAGCCCTGCCAGCAGCAGCAGAGGCGGCAGCAGCAGCACCAGCAGTGGCAGCAGCAGCAGCAGCAGCAGCGGCATGTCAAAGACATGCATGGGATGACATGTAATTGAGAGCACACCAACCACACACTGACACCTATACCCATGATACCAAGCTGCAGATCGCCACTTGCTGGCTTCATAGCCCATGTTACTTGGCAACAGCAAATTGGCAGTGCTAGCATGGAACACTAATGGTCAAGCTGTTGCCTCACAACTCACCTGCTTCGTACCCCTTGTTGCATTGCAACAGCAGATTGACACTGCTAGCACGTAGCATTGATGGCCAAGCTGTTGCCTCAAAACACTCCTGCTTTGTATCCCCTGTTACTTTGCAAGGGCAGATTGGCACTGCTGGCACATAACACTAACGGTCAAGCTGTTGCCTCACACCTCACCTGCTTCATGGCCCCTGTTACTGTGTTACTGTGCAACAGCAGATTGGCGCTGCTGGCACTTAACACTGCTGTCAAGCTGTTGCCTCACCTGCTTTTGTATCCGCTGTTACTTTGCAAGGGCAGAGTGGCACTGCTGGCACATAACACTGACGGTCAAGCTGTTGCCTCACACCTCACCTGCTTCATGGCCCCTGTTACTTGGCAACGGCAAAATGGCAGTACTAGCACGCAGCACAGTCAAGCTGTTGCCTCACAACTCCCCTGCTTTGTATCCTGTGTCACTGTGCAACAGCAAATTGGCGCTGCTGGCACTTAACAGTGCTGTCAAGCTGTTGCCTCACCTGCTTTGTATCCGCTGTTGCTGGGCAGCATGGGGTCTTCCAGCACACAATCAGACACATTACGCTTGTGACATTGTTGCATGTCACCTGCACTGCAGTCCCTGTTGCCTGGCTGCAATCAACCCTGCAGCACACCAATCAAACACTATGATTGTGCTGTACTCACCTGCTTTGTATCCCCTGTTGCTGGGCAGCATTGGGTCCTCCAGCACGCCTGGCACGGGGTTGTATGTCTCACTCGACCAGCAGCGAGCAGCACCACGGTTCAACACCTGCAGCGGCAGCAGCAGCAGCAGACAGTCACGGCATTGTGTCAACAATAAGGAGTCAGCTCAACTGCCATTCAAATTGCATGCCAGAACATACATGTATTACACACAAGGGGGCCGCATGACCGCTTGCCACTACTACATAAGCGCCGACATGTTCATCTAAAAAATCACCCCACCCCACGGTCCAGCTTAATCCGTGAGCTCACTGCTAGAGCCTCCAACTGCTACTCCCAATGCTGGCAGCCAGCGCCAGGCCGTGGCATACACCGCAGGCAGACTATGCACTCCGCCAGCACCCCTGTTCTGCACCTTTCACAGCTGCTATTACACAGCTCAACTGCTTTGTTGTTACATGGGGTTGCTGCATCCTACTGTCTGGCCACACACAAATGAACTCGACAAGCTCCGACTGCCGGCAGCCTGAGCACAACTACTCACGTCTGTCAGCACATTTGGGTCCAGTCCCAGGCGTTTGCCCAGTGCTAGTGCCTCTGACAGTGCCGCCATGCTGGCAGCAAGCACCAGGTTGTTGCAAATCTTGGCTGAAATGCCTGCTCCGTGGTCACCACAGTGGATCACATGGCTGCCCATGTGACGCAGGATGGGCGTGGCTGCGTCTGCTGCTGCCTTGTTGCCGCCCACCATGAACGTGAGGGTGCCTGCCTCAGCACCTGCGAATGCGCAGCAATGAAGGATGAAAAGTTTACGAGTGGCAGACCAGAACGAGGGCATTGGCATACACGCAAAAGCGTACAAAACAAGAACGCATGTGCAGGAATTTTATGACGACAAGCAACATGCTCAGAAGACGTACACAGGATATCATGCACACCACTGCCACCAGGCCAGGCTGAGGCTAGCTGCGCCATGCCGGCTGCTGCTGCTGTTCTGCATGTGCTGTGAATCAGCACACACACTGCATGACACAAGGTGCTTTCCCGCACCTGTGACTGCTCCTGTGACTGGCGCATCAATCAAGTGCGGCTTGCCATCATTCAGGTTCATGCCCGGCATTGGCTTTGCATTGGGTGACAGGTGCAGCATGCCTGCTGCGGCGGACAGCTTGCGTGCTGTAGCTTTGTCGACAGTTGTGCTGCAGGCGGCAGGAAAGATGAGGGGCAATCATGTGTGCAGGTTGGTTGCAAGTCAAGTGATCTCATCAGCAGATCACACTAGAAAACAAAGAACATGCCAGCGCAGGACAGTAACTATGTCAACAGCGTACCCAAAAGACTTGCAGGAACCGCCACAACCAAGACTCCTGCAGGCAAACATGAGTATATTGTAACACATGTGCTGCAACAGCACACAGCACACAGTAAGCAGCTACCGCACACAACAGTGCTCACCAGTCAATGAACAGGCTGCTGCTGGGGCCCCCAGGCACCTTGAACAGCCCATTGGCTCCCAAGTAGCAGTCCTTGGCATCGCTTGCGTTGCGCAGCATGGTAATGACCACAGGCACTTCTGGGTCACAGGAGATGTCAGCAGGGCAGTCGCGTGCCTCCAAGCTGCCATGGGGGTGCTGCTGCGCCACGTCCTTTGCACGGCTTAGTGCCAGCCTGCAGGAACAAAAGGTTTGTGCAGTGATATGAGTTGGTACTGTGAAGCCCAGGGTTGCAGGTTTGAGCATTTTTGCAATGCCTGATAGTTGCGTTATAGATTAGGCTTGCTATCTTGTACCTCGGCTGCGCTGATATATGAGGCAGGCACTTTGCTCACTGGTCCTGCAAGCAGCTGGCACCCATCCGAGCGGCAGCCAAGACCACACGCTGCTTGCTGCACCACTGAAGTTTTGTTTCACCCAATGCTCTTTGACGGATCCAAATTAGGCAGAGGCTATTATGCCTGCTGCCATAGCTGCTGCCATTTCTGAATTGTGCGGCAACTCAGGTGAGTCACCTGTTGTGATCAAAGGCAACTACGTTTGTGCCTGCGTCCAGCAGGTGGGTGACCATGCGACTGCCCATCTTTCCAAGGCCGATAAAGCCAACCTGCAGCAGCAGCAGCAGCAGCGAAACACAAGTGTTCAGGGGCACATGGTTGGGTGCACAACTGACAGCAGGACACTGCACCAGCAGCAGCACAGGAGTTCATGCGCCAACATCTCTGCATGCAGCCACCGTGGCTTGATCCAAGCAGCAACTGTTTCTCAATATACACATGTGTTTGTCAGGCCCTTCAGCGACGGATCTAGCACATAATGATCACGCTGGTGGCGGGTTGACCAAAGCCGGGAGGCCTTGCGGTGCTGTTGCTGCCGCTAGCGCTGCCTATATGTGCTCATCTTACAGGATGACGATATCTTGAACCGACATACCTTGTGGCCAACCGCTGCTGCCGAAAACATGCGAACTCCGAAAGCAGAGCTGCAGCCCACGAGGGGCCGTAGCAATGTTGCTGCAGATAAAAACATCTTTGTGTTGTTCCCTAAGTAATCAAGGAGCCCAAGCCCGACGTGTGTGGGCGAAACAAGCAGCTAGCGGCAAACACTACTGTACTGTAAGCACGGTCACGAACGTTTACGTCAGGGGTGAAAACGTACAAGATATTAACGCGGGGTGGGAGTAGCTGTGGTTGCGGCACAATTACATTAGTCATCTGGCGCACCTAGCTCCCAACACGTAACAGTATCAAGGCCAACGCCAGTGAGGCCCCACGGTGCACAGAACAACATTACACAAACACGATTGTACCAAACGGCGTCTTTGATGCCACGTAAGGTGACTCGCAGCACCCTGGGGTGATACAACCCATCTGTCAGAGAGGGAGGGCGCCAGGAGGTCTCAACAGTCTGGTGGGCTGCATCGGGCGCGCACTTCTGATGCAATTCCTCAACCAAACACATATACGTAACCGCCAGCTGTAAGTCAGACAGTGTCAGAGCAGCTGGCATACGCAAGGCTGTGGCAAGGCTACATGATGCAGGGTCACATGATCATCATGATGCAAGGCTGCATGATGCAGGAACCTGGTTGCGCAATGGATGCACATGCATGCCAAACTTGGGCACATCCGCTGTGCATTGCAACCCCGCCTTAGCTACCTCAGCAACGGAACAGTACTGCTGCTGCTGCCTTATGCAGCCACATTTGCTGTCTCCTTGACTGTCAGCAGCTCTGACAGCTGGCTCATGTAGTAGTCTGGGTGCACGCTGTTCTCAGGGCTCAGCAGCGTCTCCTCGTCAGTCACACCTGCAGCAGCAGCAGCAGCAGCAGCTCTTAGGTCATCATGCAGCCGCACTTTTATTGCAGCATGTAAAACACTGCCTGGTTACATACCAGCCAGACGACGAACTGCAAACTGGCAACCATACACCAAAGAGCTGTAACTTGCACACAGCACCGACTTTCGACACTGCTGATGCTGGCAGGCGCTGCCGCAGAAAGAAACCCACGCTACCTGACGCCGTATCTGATACAAGCTCTATACAAATCTTCATGCTACAGAACGTACAGCAAAATCACTTCACCCCTGACACTACAGCTCAAACCACCTGACAGCACCAGGCATTTAGTGAGGCCGCCGTTCTTGCCACACAGGATGCCTGTGTCCAGCCTGTCGCTGTTCAACCACAAACTCTGACAAATCTTTGAGCTACAGAACATATGCTTGTGGGAGGTTACGCTGAAGGAGGCGGATCTGCTGAGCAACATGCTTGGCGGCCGCATCCGCAGCAACCTGCGGCAGGCTGGTCACAGCATTTATGTTGACGCAATGCTCAGTGCAGAGGAGCGGCAGCAGCGAAAGGCTATGCAGCAACTGCGGCGTGAGCTGCAGCAGCAGGGCGTGCGCACCCGGTGGTCGCGTGCCACGCTGATGCGCTGGCGCCGTGGTGGTGCAGATGGCCGTCGGGGCGGCTGGGAAGAGGTGCCACCGCTGCCAGCGGAGGTGCCTGGCAGCTAGGCTTAGTAGCAGTGGCGCAGTGTGGAGGTTTGGGAAGTGAACATTTGGCGCATGGTGATGTCAGGTGGTGGTGTCTTTTGAGATGCCGCAACTTTTGAGGAGTGGTTGATATGGATGATCTCTGGTGCTACTAGCATCGCATCCATTGTGTTGTGCCATTGGATTGCGCTCATGTTGCGCTTTAGCCAGTTTACTCCCGCTTTTATGGTGTTTCAAAGCACACTTTTAGGTGTGCCAGCTTATGCCTTGTACAATCCTGATCGAGAGTCTAGGACTATTTTGGCTTCAAAGTTGCTTCAATCTCCCTTTATGGCGCAAGATTGCGTTCACTTTGTGTGGTGCATGCCATCTGAGATGGCGAACGGCCTACGTGTAACTTCCACTCTCTAAAAAATATCGACACTGCAGCTCAACCCACCTGACAGCACCAGGCATGTTGTGAGGCCGCCGTTCTTGCCGAACAGGATGTCTGTGTCCAGCCTGTCGCCCACCATGCAGATCTGCTGCCGCTGCAGGCCGAATGTGCGCGCGATGTTGTCCAGCATGAACTCTGCGGGCTTGCCCACCGTGATGGGCTCACGCTTTGTGCTGCCTGCGATGGCGCCGACCATGGAGCCGTTGCCCGCCCACTCCTGCAAGCAGACGTGATAAGTGAAAGCACGTGTGCGTCCATGCGGTGTATGCTGCTTGATCCAGACAGCAGAATTCCTTCTAGCCTTCGAACATCCCAGAAATATACCAGAGCAAGATGTCAGTGCACCTGTGCGTCTGTGAGGTGTATGCTGCTGAATCTAAACAGCCAAACTCAACATCCCAGCATTTCAACAATTAATTCAACTAAAGGCACCGCTTCAGCGCACCTGTGCGTCTGTGAGGTGTGTGACGGCGTCCCTGTTTGTGGCGATGAAGAGGCAGCCCGGGTTCTCGCGGATGCACAGCGTGGCGTACTGGATCTTGTAGTAGTTGATGTAGCGGTCAAAGCCAACCACCACAGCGCCAACCTGCGGTGAACAAGAGTGAAACATCAGGCAACAAGGCTCGCATCAGTGATATGGCAGAATATGGCGGACGTTGCGGTGTGAGCCAATCTGTGGTGGTGGGTGTAGGTGGTCAAAGCCAACCACCACAGCGCCAACCTGCGGTGATGAAGGAAAACACTCAATAAAATATGGTGTGAGTCATTGGCACAGCAAAACTTGCGGTGTGAGTTACTTGCTGTAGCACCGGACGCCCACCGCTACAATGCCAACCTGCAGTGGACAATACCAAGTACCACAAAAGCAGCAATTGTATTCACAAGCATTGCCATGTGATCCTTGTGAGGAGTTTCAGTTCTTATGGTTAGAGCTCACCACCACAGCACCCCCGTAAATAGCAGCAGGTTGACCAACAAAAGTACATTGATAGAAGGCCGCTCACGTCCTCGTCGTGCTCCATGTACTCTCCCTTCTTGAGTGCCACCACCTTGTCAGCATCCTCGGGCCCCCCCAGGTGCTGGATGCCCTTCAGGTCAAGCTCCTCAAGGATGCCGCTCTCACCAATCACATACACCTGCAGTGCCATGTAACATTGTGTGTGCATGTTTCATAAAGCTTTTGCAGTCCTCACGACAACTGCACTCTCCTTGCACGCAATTGAGACAGGCCCGCTATGAAGAGGCACGTGCCCGTGCTCAGCAATTCTGTGCCCTTGCTGCTGCTGTTGCTGCTGCTGCTCATGCAACTGTCACACGCACCATGACATGCTAAACATTACACCTATGGCTTCCTGTTGCCTCCGCCGCTGCTGCTGCTGCTGCTGGTGCTGCTGCTGGCGCTGCTACTGCTGATGCTGCTGCTCACCTTCTTGTTGAAATTGATTGACTCAAGGTAGGCAGCAGCTGCGTATGAAGACGAGTAGATCTCCTCCTGAGGTGACACAAACAGCAGCAGTGGCAGCAAGCTTTGAATTGGTTGACATGGCATGGCAGATGCTGTGTCGCAAAACATGCACAGCATAGCCAGTGCAGCCACTGCATTGCGGGTGCAACATCTGAAAAGGAGCAACACTCTGGCCTGCCTGTTGCTGCAAATAGCTCTGCACAGAGAGCAGTGATGCGTGTTGTACAATACAGTTATCGTCATTTGCTGCTGGCTAGCAGAGCATGAAGCACACAGCACAGGCAGCTGTACGACAGCTGCTGCCCCGCGCCTGCTGTTGGCTTGTTCAACAGGTTCTGTGCTGCTGCATTGCCTGCGCTGCCACGGCAGCCAGCTGCTGGCTGTTTGAGCTGCTGGCCAGCGGGTGCTTGACTGAAACCAGTGGCAGCGTTGTCCAAACCAGTGCTGCACGGCTGGTGCCGATTGTGCTTCAGCTGCTGCTGCCGCTGCTGGTGGGGGAGTTGGGCACCAACATCACTGTAGCTGCTGCTTCTGCTGCTGTTGCTGCTGCTGCTGCTGCCGGCTCACCGCGTTGACGTTGAGCCCCAGTCCTGTGAACTTGCCCAGGTAGCCTGCGCGAGACTTGGTGCTGTTGTTGGTCACAAACACCAGACGCTTGCCCTGCGATGCGTCCACAGCACAGAATACTAGCTTTAAACAGAGTATGCGGCTGTCTGGGGCTTATATTCAGGGTGCGCCACTGCTAATGTTGCTGCACTGCGTGGTGTTTGAACAGGTGGTGGTGTTCAAGTATGCTTGCAGCAGCAGGAAAGCAAGCGTTGCATGCCGAGAGCGCCACCAGACCGCAGTGCACAGCTACAAGGCTGCAAGCAGGACATTCAGCATGCTGCTGGGCATGTTACGGTGTATTGCAGCCGGCGGTTGTAGCAGCTGTTGCGGCTGGTGTTTGTGGCGCTCACCATTGCCCGCAGCATATCCAGTGTCTCCGGCACTCCATCGATAACAGAGTCACCCCTCCAGATGACTCCTGCAGGTGTGAATTGCAAGGTTTGGCAGTGCTCTAATATACACAAATGAGCTTTGAACATGCACACGTATTCAATGCACTGCAAGGACGCTCACATCAGCTTGCATGCATGCTTGCAACAGCAGCAGCGGCAGCAGCAGCACTGTTGCAGCTCAAACCACTCACCATCACAGTCGAAGATGAAGCAGTCTACGCTGTCAATGAGCTTCTTCTTATCATTGTTGTCTGCCCTGCGAGCTGCATACAGGACCACAGCCACAATGAGCTTCTGTTCACTGCCTTCACCCGCCCTCAGCGCCCAGCAGCAAGGCGTTCTTACGCTGAGTTGTGCCGTTCGCTACTGCTTTGAAGCTGACCATTCTATGGTTCAATTTGATGCTGCTTGCTGCCTGCCTAGCGCAACGGGGAGCCTGCAATTGCCTTGCACCCAGCATATTGGCTGAGAGTGACGCGCAGGGGATAGGGCTCGAACAGCAAAGATCACGCGAAGAGCGCCTATGCTCAGCAGCTCAGCGTGGTGCGCATCAAAAAGCCGTTCCCCATGTCAGCTGCACGGCCACTTTTACTAATCCCTACTACGAATTCAAGTTGCAGTCCGCCAGCTACACAAGCCTGTAGTGCGTTTTACCATTGTTATCGCGATCAGGATGCATGTATGTGCGCTTGCAGGCACTCGTCAAAGCACCGTACTGCTGTCAGGTACACCGTCAACTTCAATCAACTCAACAGGCAGGACTGCATTGGCCCCAATGCCGTCAAGCACCAACTATATACACTTACAGTAGATCTAAGCACCCTATACATCCACTTGCATGCTTCACCAGCTGCATGCCACACGCCGCTAGACAAGCACCTTAAGGGCCTGAGGGTCCAGCCTGGCGCAGGGCCAGGCTGGCTGAGCATTGAACCCAACTGCATCCAATTTGATCACTGCCTGAGCATCGCCGCACGAAGCAGGTTGTTTCTGCTCTTGATAAGCCCCGCGCCTGTTGCAGCGCTGCCGAGGCAGAACAAGCTCTGGTAGGGCGGTGCTAGCTGCTGCGTTGCCGACAGCTTCTCTGGTAGCTCTAGTCGCCCAACCAGCAGCACGTCCACGTCCTGCAAGCGCTGCTCATCCAAATCTGTCAGCAGATACAGCAACCCGCGCGCTGCATCGACACCTCGCACAAGGCCGACTCCCAGGCACTCCTGTAGCTGCGGCCCAAGCCCTGCAATCCCCTGCTGCTCCTGGCCACCTCCTGTGCTTGCAGGACAGCTGCTACTGCTGTTTCTGCTGCTGGCGAGGCCAACCAGAGCGCCATTTAGCGCCAGCGGCAGCTCACACTGCTGCACCTGAGCATGCTGCAGCTCAACTGCCACGTCCTGTAAGCGCACTTCGTACGGCAGTGCACCTGCCAGCCCCACAGCTGCTTTCTGAAACTCCTCTCCATCTGCTGCTGTTGCATCTACTGCTGCGTTACTTTGACCAGGGAGGTTTGACCGCTGGTCAGACACCTGCTGCTGCTGCTGCTGTGCTGCTGTAGCTGCTGCGATTACTCGCCTCGCCCAGGCAAGCCACGACAAAGCTCGTGCATCTGCAGCAGACATAGCCTTGCCTGATTTGCTGCTGCTGCTCAGGTTGGCTGTAGTGGCCGTGTCACCTGCAGGCAGCATGCAACAGCCACAGCATCCGTCACCCAGGTTCAACAGCAAAGTAATCAAGCCATTCGCCAGTAGGAAGGCAGTGGTTCACAATGTGTGCAACACCAGGCTACTGCAGCACTGCTGCTACTACATTGACCATGCACTATGCAGTTACAGTCTCATCCCTCGGCATCCTGCAGGCAACCACCCACCTGACTGTGTGCTGTAGCACGATCCAGCAGCTGCTGCCTTTGCAGGCGTCTCAGCAGCAGCTGCTGCTGCAGCAGCCACACTGGCTACCGGCAGAACAGCTGGCACTGCAGCAGCACCGGTGGCGGCAGATGCTGCAGCTGCATCCATCCGCCAGCAGCCATCTGGCAGGTTCTTTTTGCTGTTGGGGCTGCGTATGTCGACAACTGCAGGTGCGCAACACGATACAACAGGTCAGCAGCATGACGACAGATGACGGGGCAACATCTGACCAGCTAAACACATAGATAACGGATGCATACCCAAAACAACACCGTGCCAGATGGAGAAACGCAATCCAGCAGCTAGTTAACCTCCTCAACAGTCGCGACAACCAACAGTTGACCCGTTCTATACACAGGCAAGGAAGAGTTTCACATGCTCACTGCAGACCCTGCCAAGTGTCGTGCAAACAGTCTCACCATAGCTTGGCCCTGCGCAGCGTAGCGCTTCTGCCAGCAGCTCCAGCCCCAGGCCGGTGATCCAGCCAGGTGTGTTGACCACAAGTGGAGGCGGCGGCTGCTGCGCTGCTGCCGCTGCTGCTGCCATGCTGTAGTACCTGCTGCAGAGTGCCTGTACTGCCTGCAAGAAGCGCCCGGGCTCGGACTGAGATGACACATCACCCTGCATGGCAAGACAAACAGCACCATGCACAGCTTGAAAAGTATGCATCATTTCTAAAAACATGAAAGTGTTGACAGTTCGGGGTTACCACCACAGCAAACTGAGCCACACAGCAGGCAAATCTAGCGCGCCGAACAGCAAACATCGATAGAACATCATGCGCTACCGCAATTATAGGTAACCCCTTTTATTGTACCTGGAAGAAGGCCAGCAGTGGCTCCTGCTGCTGCATGTGTGACGGCCCAAACAGCGGCTGCTGCAGCATGTGCAGCGACAGCAGGCCCTGCGCAACACAGCAGAGGCAACAGAGCCGATCTTGATGCTTACATGATACACAGCAGTGCCAGCAGAAGACCAGGCATGCAGCTAATGCACCGTGGTACATTCATATCCTGCTAGTTCGGAACGAGGCAGAGGCAGTGTCAAGCAGCCACACCCACAGCAGCACTATCAGTGCCTAATGCAACTGCCCTGCGCCTCACCACAGGTGTGAGCTCTGGTTGCCCTGGATCAAGGTCCATGTACACAACACCCCCACTGCTGCTGCTGCTGCTGCTGATTAGGCTGTTTGCCAGCAGGCGTGCAGCTGCCGACTTGCCGCAGCCTTTGCAGCCCGTGACAGCAACCACCAGCGGGGCAGCGGCTGCTGCTGCTGCAGCTGCTGCCTCCACGACGGCCTCAGCTGCCTGCAGGGATTCGAAGAAATGTGACAAATCCAAAAAGATGAACAAAACAAAGTGCAGGAATGTGAGGGTTTGACTGGGGTGCCGGCTACGTGATGTGTCAGCTGGGTGATACTTCCACTGGCAAGTTTTGCACCTTCAAGCATTGCAGCAGGCCATGCATGACCAACGCTGGCAAGCTGCTGCCGCTGTCATGCATGCGTGGATGCTGCTTACACTACTGTGTGCTTGCTTGCGCACCTGCTGAACTGCTGCTGCTGTACACAACAGCGAGCCCCAAGCATAGTGCAATCTGCTTGTGCTACCAACCACAGCTACACATACCGCACATGCTAGCATGTAGACTCATTGTGAGCCCAAGCATCAAAATGTAGCAGCCGTGTAGGGAACTCACCTGCATCCACTGTTGTGGTGCTTGCCATGTCGATGGTGCATCTGCGCTGCTTGCATCAACCACACTGAAGCTTACAGCGCCTGCGTCAGCACTAGCTGCTGCTGCTGCTGGGCTGATGGTGTGCAGCACTGCCTGAACTGGCACTGTTGGCTGAGCGAGAGGTGCCTGCAGACGCACACACAAAGGAGTTTGTTGACCTTCAGTGTGTTGGCCTGCTTCATACACCGTAGTAGTAGCAACCAGATTGGTGTACATAGACTTACATAAAACGGCAGTAGCAGTTTGGCAGTTACGAATGGGACCTATGCCCATGCTGACATCAGTACGGACAGTGTATGTAAGCGGTTGACGCTTACTGCTGACTCAGCAACAGCACCTAGCTCATGGCTGCTGTGCACCCTTGCAGCCTGCATGGCTGAGGTTGTAACCTACCTGTGCCTCTGCTGGCACTGAACAGCACAGCCAGATTTGTTGAAGAGTGTCGCCACAAAACTCGCAACCTATGACGCAGCGCAACAGCTGTCTGTTGCCCGGCTATGCCTCTGAGGCACCACTGAACTGCGCATACCAACCCAAAAGACACGAAATAGATTTTGAAATCCGATTGGCAGCTCGTACAAATGATGAACAACCGTACCTGTGCCTCTGCTGGCACTGCAGATATGAGCAGTGCTCTGCCGTGCCTTGCAGGAGCCGTCAGCCGCACACGGCCATGGTCAGGAGTGACTAACGCCCTGCAGGGTGTGGCAGGCGGTGCAAGGATACAGCTTGGCACAACTACTTGGCTGTTGCACAGTAACACATGTGTTACATCTCCAGCATGTCCCCAGCTGTTACAAGGAAGTCAAGGCAGCTACATGCTGCAGGGCATATGTTTGATTGCAGAAATCACAATTGCCGCTGGGAAACATTCCTTTGCAGGAGAGCGCCACAAACTAGGTCTTACAGCTGCCCAACAGAAGGCTACTGACAGCTGCTTGCCTGGCATTGATGAGGCTGTTGTCTTCCTTGCTGCCTTCCTATGTGCACCAGCCGCAACGAGTGACCTACAATGCGGGAGCTGCCCATCAGGCTGTTTGTAGCAGTGACTTACCCAAACACGCGCACGCAGCCTGACACCACCTCCAGCGCTGCACAGCCGCTCACAACAACGCCCTGCACACACAGCAACGCTATTTTAAATGACAGCACATGAGATAATGGCCCACATGTGTCGTGGATCGCTGCTGATAGCCTGCGGGCCATGATAAGTGCCTGTCGTGCATGCAGCTGCTGCATGTTACTCTGCTGGCACACCTGGCCTGGTGGCAGCGATAGCTGTGTGAAGCCAGGGCCCTCCCTGATTACGACGGCATCTGGTGCCGCGGCATCAGAGCTCTTCTTGCGCTTTGACGTCTGCTGTTGCCCGTTTTTGCGCTTCATCACGGCTGGTACGGCTAGTACTGCTGCTGCTGCTGCTGCTCCTGCTGCTCCCCTGCTGCTGTCAGGCCTGGCAGTGAGTGTGGCGTGTCAGCTGGCGCCGTTTTGCGATACTGGCACTCAGAAGCAGATGATTGGACTGCGGTCGAACGATGCTGAGTTCGAAATCGTGTCCGCAGCCCGCTGTTTTTGCAGCTTGACACCCAGTGACAAGGTTACCTGTCTCTCGCCTGTCAGCGAGACTGGCCGGCTGCATGCCTTACAGACCCAGTTGTAAGCATACAGAGCGAAGTTTGCAGTCCTCTAAGCTCCCTTGGACTTTCAAAGTCGTAGCAGTTCTGTCAACACGAGTCATGTAGGCCTTGCCTGCGGTGGTATGTAGCTGTTATGCTATATCTGTGCATGCATAAGACGCTGGCCGCCCTTGGGCTCGCCCGATCTGGTGTTGCTCCGCGACTGACGGACTGGCGTGGGAGAGCTTAAGCACACGGCACGGTGAGCCTGCAGCGCTCTTATGTATTGAGAACATCAAGTGTTTGGAGTGGTACAGCGGACGAGGGCGAGTGTCCATGGAAAACCCTTCTAATCCCTTGCTCAGCACTGCTCCTGCTGCTCTTGCTGTTGCCTTGCACGACTGCAGCATGACGCTCCAGCGCGATCAGGGTCAACAAGCAGCCTCTCCGGGCCTAGCTGCGCACCACTCAGGGCAGCAGCAGTCACTGGCACAGCTGCAGAGTGCGAGTCAAACCCTACAACAACCAGCAGCAGATGGCCCAGTAGAGGTGTCAGCTGCTGGCCCTGAAAGTGGCCATGGTGCTAGCTCGTGCCACCTGTCAGGTTTCAAACATGATGATCACAACGAGCAGCAAGATGAGGCAGCGCAGCAGCAGGGAGGTGGCTCCTGCAGGGCTCAAAAGAAGCACAAAGGCAGCGAGGACACTAGCACGCAGAGCAGGCTGCATGACGATGATCATGACACCGAGCAGCATCAGCAGCAGCAGCAGTCAGTGCTCCTGCAAGTTGACGAAGATGCAGACACAGATGATGCCATGCAGGCTGACTATGCAGCCATCTGGCGGTTGCCTACGTCAGCTGCACAGCAACAGCAGCAGCAGCAGAGCCACCAGGATCAGCTGCAGCATGACACAGAAGCGCAGCTACAGCAGCAGCGGCAGCATCAGCAGCACCAGCAGAAGCAGCAGCAGGAGGCTGAGCAAGAGCAGATGGACTGGCCTCTGCCTGTCCTGCAGCCACCGGAGCTGCAGCGCCAGTCAAGCATGCAACAGCAGCAGGACGGAGTGCAAGCACAGCAGCTGCAACCGAGCTGTGGCAGTGGGCAGCCGCAAGAGCAGCAGCAGCAGCAACAGCAGGGCTCCACCACCCAGCTCCAGCAGCAACAGCAGGGGTTTAACAACCAGCTGCCAGCTCAAATGCAGACGCAGCCTCCTGTGATGCAGCAGCAGCAGCAGCACCAAGAACAGGAGCAGGCCCTGCAGCAACCAAACCTGCAGCCTGCAGGCACCGCAGCCAGCGCAGCCGCAGACTTGCAGGAAAATCTGGTGCTGCAGCGGCTGCAGGACAATGACGCGCTAGTACCACAGATCAAGGCGAATGCAGCTGCACAGCAACTTGCAGACAATGCCGGGCTGCTGCAGCGCTACTGTAGTAACATCCAGCAGGCACTTGCATGCCTTGATAGCATGCAGGGCAGTATAGGCCAGCAGCTGCCGCCTATGCCGGTGCAGATCGACTCGCAGCTTGCAGGAAAGGTGCTGGCAGGGTTGCAGAGCGCTGCTGCTGCTGCTCCTGCAGGACAGCAAGCGGCAGCAGAGCCAGCAGCGGCAGCAGCAGCAAGACCGTCAGCACCCAGCACAACTGCAGGCCTCATGCTGCCACCTCCACCAGTACAGCTGCCTGGCGCACACCACACACCAGCAGCAGCACAGCAGCATGTCGCATCACAGCCAGCAGCAACGGCTGCTGCTGCAGCCAACAACAACACGAACTCAGCCGCAGGAGCCACAAGCGGCACGCAGCAGCAGCAGCAGCTTGCGGCGTGTGCGGCTGCAACAGCAGCTGCCGCACAAGGTCAGGCGCAGCAGCAGCAATACCAGCAGCAGCAGCTTGCGGCGTATGCTGCTTCAACGGCAGCTGCCTCGCAACGCCAGGCGCAGCAGCAGCAGCAGCAGCAGCTTGCGGCGTATGCTGCTTCAACAGCGGCTGCCTCTCAAAGCCAGGCGCAGCAGCAGCAGCAGCAGCAACAACAGCAGTTTGCGGCGTTTGCAGCTGCAGCAGCGACCTCTCAATTCCACCCTCAGCAGCAGCAGCAGCAATTGCCTGGCATGCCTGTGCAACCTCTACAGGCAACTGTAGCAGCAGCCGCGCAGGCACAGGCAGCGCTAGCGCAGCTGGCGGCAAATCAGCGGTTCCTGCAGCAGCTGCAGGCCCAGCAGCAGCAGCTGCAGGCACAGCAGCAGCGGCTGGCATCTGGGGCCCCACCAGGCTCCCTCATGCCATGCAACACTGCACAGCAGCAGCAGCAGCAGTATGGTGCAGCAGCGTTTGGGTCCGGTGCACTGTATGCGTGCACTGCAGGTGCCAGCGGCAGGGCAGGGGCTGCTAGCACCTCTGGCACTGCTACCAGCAGTGGAGGTGGGGGTGGGGGCAGCAGCACTGGCAACACCTGGCAACATGCGCTCCTGCAGCAGTCTGCTGCCATGGCTCAGCAGCAGCAGCAGCAGGGTTTGACAGGTGTGGGGCCTGCTACGAGCTCTGCTTATGCTTTGTCAGCATCGACGTATGCAGCCGCTGCAGGTGGTGCTGTCTGTGGTGGCAGTACTGGCATGGCAGGAGGTGCGAACATGCCAACTTCCAGTGCTGCACAGCAGTTCATGATGATGATGGCACCTAGTCTGATGAGCAGTCAGGGTATGGGGTCAGGTGCTGGTATGCCGCAATACGCGCAGCAGCAGCAGCAGCAACAGCAGCAGATGGCGATGCTGCAGCAGCAGTACGCGCAGCAGCAGCAGCAGCAGCAGCAATACGCGCAGCAACAGCAGTACCAACAGTACATGGCATGGAGTCAGCAGCAGCAGCCAGGTGGTCAGTAGCAGCCGCTGGCAAGCAGTCGGCGACCAACACTCATTGCTACACTCGGCAGGCTGGTAGTAGTTCACATATAGTAGTCCACAAGTAGGGTGAAGCCGGGGTGCAAAAGACACAACTTGCATTGCATGTACACTAGCGCTTTGGGGCGTGGGCAGCCGGCAGCAGTACCGGCGTACAGCATGCAAGCACACGTGTATGTCGAACGCCTGCTTGTGCATATGCACAGGTGCTATGCCTTGATAGTAATTTGCCAGCAGGTGTGACATGGAAACACACATTCCTGTGTGATGCCTGCTTGTGCATATGCACTGGTGATATGCCTTGATAGTGATTTGGGCAGCCTGCTCAGCGCAGGGCATGACAACACATGTGTGATTTATGTCTGCCTGTTTGCGTGCTGTACCTGCCTCTGCTTCGCAGCTGTATGACCGCAACACTGCCGCCAGCCGTGTGTTTTGTTGTTGATGTTATGTCTTCGCATGCCCTCGCATGTATCGCATGCCTGCATGCGCATTGTTTGAATGAGCCGCATTCGCACAAGCTTCTGTGCTGAGGGGATGGGCTTTAGCCGTGTTACGTTACGTTGGAGGTGTTGCTGTTATTCTTCTGTTTGTCTCTCTTTGTTCCCAGCTAGCAGGAATAAGCATGCATGCTGGGTAGCTGTACATCCGGCTGTCTTTGGTTCAAAAGCAGCTGACGCTGCAATGTGGTGCTGTTTGCGTGCTTGCAGTAGCAAACGGCTGTGTCCGTGCTGCGCGCATGGAACGTTCATCGCAGCAGATACATGTGGGTTTTGGGGCATCCAGGGATTTCAGCCTCAAAGGCAAGTAGACGTATGCTGCAGCGATTTTCACAGGTGGCAATCAACCATCCAAGGATTGCAGCCAGGTGGCGATCAGATTGTATGAGCAGGTGCAGTGCAAATTCAACGTGCACAAATGCTGTGCTGCCAGCGGACTTATGCTGTCTGCGCCGTGACAACCACAGCCAAGTGCTGAACCTGACATCTGTTCTGGTTCTACATTTGTTGAAGCCGCGCTTTTTCTTGCTGATCTTTGCCGCAATGCTGGCAAGCTTGGATGTTGCGCTGACCTCAGTCGTCGGATAAGGTTGCACGCATGGCTTTTATGCACAGGCCATGACTGACAACAGTGACTGTTACGGCAGCAGGTGTTGTGTGTTGCACCAGGAAATGGTCTGCCGTGAGGTTACACACTCGCATGGCAGAGCTTGCTCTGTGGAGCAAGTGAGGGTTGGTGTCTTGCTGCTTGTTTTCTGCTGTGCTAGGTGTGCGACTCTTTGCTCTTTCAGGTTTTGGGGGTACATCATCTGTGTCCGATTTACTAGAAATTAATAGTGGCAGAACTTCTGGCCCAAAAGATATGCAGGATTCATTCATTCTTTGTACCCGCAGAAAATGTGCAGCTGGATGAAGCATATATATACTTACAGTGTGTGTTTTCTCGACACCTTTAGAAAGTGTGTTTTGCATGCCTGCATGCCTGCATTGATCCTGCTTGTCTGGCTGTGCCTGCATAGCATTCTGTTTGCAATGGATCTCCTGCTTCTGTTGGAACCTTGACCACCGGTGTGGATTCAGCGGTAGATCATGGCCTTGAGCCAACCCAGCTCTTAGCCAAACCTGCTAGTGGTGCGTGACGTGACAAAGTCCATCAATTACACGGCTGTGCTGTTTAGTCACACTGCTGGGTCAGTGCCTGCTCTCGCTGGCTGGCATGAATGATGGGGCTGCTCAGGCATTTTTTTTGTTGTGGCACGTTTCTGGGTTGCATATTTTCGTTCTGCTGTGACAATCAGCAGCAGCTAGCATGCAAAGTGGTCAGGAAGCAAGCAGAATACTTGAAGTCTGCATGCAGGGCGACGCATTCTGTTGTGATGGCTCACTGAGCAATGTACATTGAGCACATGTGCAAGCGTCTGGAGAGCAATTGCAACGACGGATTTGGTGTGACATGCTGCTCTTGGACTCATGTCTAACAGGCATCTGCATGTCTAGCATGACCCTCTCACTTGATAGGGTGTGGAGAATGGCCTGCTGCAGATGTGAGATGAGCAGTGCAAGTTGCACTCGTCATCTTTTGAACCTTTGCTATGGCTTGATCTGGTAATTGATGATGATGATGAACCTTTGTTTTTATTTCACCAAAGTCCAACAACGCTTCAGAAGATGACAACAGCAACTTGGACCCTGACAGCAACTTGGACCCCTTATCTCAGGCAGTAACCATGACAATTTCCACCATGTCACGTACATCGACGGAAATATACCACTACTGACGAAACCCACAATTTGGTCACACCCCCGGCTTTTTGAACTGAAGGAATATGCCTTTTCACACTGGTGACTGACGGAAAGGTGTTTCTCGTGTGACCGCAACACGTTTCCGACACAGGCTGTTTTTTGAATGTGTGTAATTGAAACGAACCCATGTTTCACGCCTATTCGAGCACCCCTGAGGGTGTGACATCAGACCGTTGACGGCACCGTAGTGCTTCGATCAATCGCGTCACTGGCTTTTCATCAGAGGGAGTATTCCAAAACCTCAACGCAATGACGTTACACAAGTTTCGTTTCATCAACGTCGCACTGCGCTTCCAGCAGGCAGGACAGCAGCAAGAAGCTCCTGAAGGCCCACACACACAGTAGCGGCCTCAAAAACAAGCTCACAAGTAATAAACGATCAAAAAAAGTACACCAACTGATGCTGCGCTGCGTAGACGCTGGCGATACATGCTCTGTTGTACAAAACTGTGCTGATGCTGCCGCAGTAGCTAGCGTGCAGGCAGATACTGTATGATCGCCGCCATGCTGCTAGTGCTGCTGTGACACTTTTTTAATGACAGGTGAGGCGGGCACATTGTTCAGCAGCATCTGCCAACGTCTGTTCCAGCTGTCAGCGATCAAGACGGTATGAGTGACATGTGGCACTGCCACAGTGGCAGGAGTCAGGTTACACGACCAGCCAGGCAGCTGCAGGTGCAACAAAAACTCCTGACATCGCAAGCAATGTGTTCATGCGCTGCACGAAGGTTTCTACCAGTGAGTGGAACGCCCCCAAAGTGACAAGTGACACTTGACTCAAAAATTTCACAGATTCCATCTTTGATACATGCGGCAACTTGGACAGAAGAACGTTTCACGTCATTTAAGAAGATCTTTCTGTCGCATGATACTGTGATCAGCGTCCTCCTCATCGTGGCACAACTCAACGCCGTGAAACAGCAGCATCTGCGTGTTTCAACACTCGCAAAAGGATGTATCGTACTTTTTAACGCATTAACAGCAAGTTTAGGTGGCAAGCGCTGGCTAGCGGATGAGATCAGGGCCCACGCCTACTGCAGGGCAACAGGAGCTCATGCGGTCGCGCGCAGCCGCGTCTTGCCCGCCTGCACGCCAAATAGTACTGATATGTCAACAAGGAAGGTGGGATGCAGGCGATCAGCAACGTATCTGTGCTGTGGGGCAGGTTAGCAGTGCTGCTGCAGCACCCCACACAAGATGTACTTACTGTGCAGCAGCACTGTAGTTGTAACAACTGACATCAAATGCAAATGGGCTGCATGACAGATGGATCACAGCACCAACGAACGGCAGCTGCAGCAGCCTGGCGGTTAGCATGCATCCCCAACAGCAAAGGCGAAGAGCACCGATCTCAGATCGGGCCGCTAGCAGCACATTGCAATGGGCGGGTGTTTAGCAGGCTTGTATGCGACTTATGGCAGCCAGCATGCAGCTGCCTGCATTGGGTTCTGTGCAGAGAGGCATATGGCAGGTGCGGTGAAGAACCTAGCAGCCTGGCTGGGCTAGGCAGTACACCTAGCTGATCGGATATGGTGCTACTTGCTCTGCTGGCAGCAGGTTTGTGACATCATTCTAATTGTGTCTGCAGGTGCGGCTGGCTGTTGCGTCTTGCCGGTGCCGTTGGGTGGGCCCATCGGTTTGAAGTACATGTGCGGGGCCTGACATGGTGAGCTGCAGTGACACTGGACTGTGTGCAACAGCAGAAGGCTTCTGGATCTGCTCGCAGCTCTTGTGAACTGACAGAGCTCGTGTATACATGCCTTGGTGTCAGTGTAGTGCATGTATACCGCTTCAACTCGGCCCGTTACGTGTATGCTGTGCTTGATGCCTGAAGCCTGCATGCATGCTACTGCGTTGCAGGTGATCAAGTCTACTGCCAGTGCTGCAAGTGCAGTGTACTGTCCAGTGCTGTGCGGACTAAGCACCAGCTGTCCCATCAGGAACGGTAAGAAGGACACGCCGCACAGCATGCAACAGTTCCCTTGCATGTCCGCATGCAGCAATCTGTCATGCACTTCAGCCTAGGCCAGCCTTCGCACTAGGCGAACACTAGGCCAACACATTGGACACTGAGCAGAACACGCATGCGTTCTGCATGGCCGATAGCATGCTGGCTGCAGGTACTATCAGTTGACTCCTCTGCTGCTGCTGCTGGCTGCAGGTGTACAACACAGCAGAACTCGACTGAAGATCCTAGCCGTTCCCCGGTTCACAGTTACTACAGAAGACCTTAGGGGGGCTATGCACGGCATTCGGTCTAGCTAGGAGAAGCAGCCAGTAGCCACTGGCAATAGCCTATAGGCTAGGGTGAGGCGTGGGTGTGCTGGAAAGCACTGGTCACTCATTGACATGTCCAACGTGACGGTTGTGCAGTGGCTGTGACTGCTGCAGGGCAGCAAGGTTGAGCTGGCTACCATGCATATGCTGAAGTTGCACAGCATTCTATGTAGCACAGATCAGCACGCTGGCCAGTAAAAGATGAAAGTGTTCCAGTTTTCGTGTACCAATGGCGTGTAACCCATCTCTGGCTATACCTGTACTGCCTTCCACCCCATGGAAAATGTACTGTTCGCAATGGTGCACTGCATGTTGAAACGGCACTTTTACGTCTCCGGGAAAAGAGCGGTTCCGTCAGCCAGTCACACCCCTGCTTTCAGCAACAGCGTGTTCGACTTCGGTCATTCCATTTTTCGAAAGTCTTTTGCCTTATGAAACTGTGCTGCTGCATATCCGTTACAAAAGTGTGCTGAGAACGCGGGCCTTCCGGAACAACCCCCCCCTTTTCTATGACCTGACAGAAGGGGGCCCTGCTGACAGTCACAAAATGGTATGAAAAATACGGGGTCAAATTTCCGACAATGTACACTGTACAGTTCCACCCACACTGTTCCAGTCACATTGCTGCATGTCGTTTCGCCTGAACAGTTCAGGCTGAACTTCCAGCTGTTGCCAACAGCTGTGACAGTCAGCTTGGAGTCGAAGCAGGTGATCGCACTGCAGCAAGGTGTCCTGCAACTCTTTACACTGCAGCAAGCTGGTCTACCTGGTAGCAAGGCTTGCTACTTGTCGTGACTGCTATCCCAGATGTGTAATGCGACGACTCAGTCATGATGTCAAAGCCTTACAGAAACAGGCCTGGGACCAACCATGCGGCGTTACAGAACCTGGGACCAACAGGCGGCCTACAGGCGGCCTTACAGAAACAGGCCTGGGACCAACCATGCGCAGTGCCGTTGCTGCCAGAAGGCAAAGCTGACTGCACTGACACCAGCCATGAAAAAACACTGCTGCAGTGTCACATGCTGCTGCAGTGGCCAGTGCCATGCCGCCAGGCTGGCCACCTAGTGTTCTGATGAAGTTCAAACCATGGTACACACTGTCCATGCAGGACTGCTTTACACATTCACTGTTCCGCCTCCCCAGTGGGTGAGGCGCGGTTGCCGATGCCGAAAGGTATGGCTTACAAGGATTGATTATTATTATTATTATTACACATTCACTGTTCTACACATTTCCCTGCTTGTTCAGAACAAACCTAGACGGTCGAGCACCCTGCACACATCACATGTGGCACATGTCCGGCGGGACGTTAAACACGTGGCGCAGTGGTGATGACGGACGAACAGTGGCCGAAAGGTTGCAGGTTCGATTCTGAGCCTAAGCAGTATGTCCCTGGACTCAGGGATACAGTCGGCGAAAGCCGAAAGAAGGATGCTGCTAATGTCCTCGCGACTCTCCGCAGGACTCCGTCGATTGCTGGCTATATACACACCGGCCCTGCTAGGTATGCAGTCCACCGTATGGGTGATTCCCACATGCTGCCTAGTAAGGGGTGTAAGGGTCTGGGTGGTCTACCTTACACCGAAAATAGAGAGAATAATCAGTCTGCTTTCCGCCTCCCCAGTGGGTGAGGCGCGGTTGCCGATGCCGAAAGGTATGGCTTACAAGGATTGATTATTATTATTATCACATGTGGCACATTGTGCTACATAACGACACAACATGAGGTGCGTGTATGTCGTGCACACCAACCAAATCTCTGTCCAATCATGCCCCTTCCCACTGGGTGACCATCAGGCTGCCAGCCATAACGGTTGTGGCAACGCTGCATCAACATAATCATCATGTCAACCATTCAAGGATGACCATCTAGGCTGTGGCTGCGCTGCACTGCAACAGTGGATTATGCTGGTGCCACACAGTCTGTGGTATGGTTGAAACCTGCTGCAAGACGGAGATGCCTTTGACTGTGCCAGTGATGTGCACATACGGCAGGTCAGTCTCCTGCTGCAGCTAGTTGCCGTCCATCTGCTGGGTGGTGGGTGCTGTTGTGACACTGGCAGTGACTGCCTTGTTTGCTTCCTGCTTGTTCAACTTGCGCGACTCCTGGCAGACTGCGCAGGGCGCGCAGAAGGTGTGGACCGCGCAGTCGTTGCAGTCCTCCTGCAAGCTGCAGAAGGCAGCAGCGGCAGCATGGTCAGGTAGCAGACCAGGGTTTCGCGCCGCGCATGGCATGCATGCGTCAAGACCATGGTGCTAGGCTCAGCAACAAGGGTGTACGGTACACCCTTGTTGCTGCTGGGCATCGCTGACTACGCCCTACTGCGTCAGCTGCAAGAACTTTGGTTGAATGGCTTTCTTCCTGCGGCAGGTGAGCAATTGACTCGAGATGTGACACCCTCTGCTTTCAAATCCTTTGGTTTGTCCGCAGCTTGCAGAACAATACTGACAAGCAACCCTGCAACTTACTTGTGCTTGCTGCGAAGCGCGGCGCGGGTGTTCTTGCCAGCAAGGCAGCAACAGCCAATAGAGGACAGCCTGCACAGAAACAGCATTGCCAAACACGTTGAGCTGAGTTCGGCGTGGATGGCACAGGGTGCAAAGTAGCGCACTGCACAACATAAGGGCTTGTGCGGTAACATAGTGTCTCGCTGGGCTGGTGCAGGCTGCTGGGTGTCATTTTTGACTTGCAGGACAGGTGTCCACATGCCATGCAATACAGACTGAGAGCATCTTGAGGAGCTCTGGGTGTCCACAATCACGGTAGCCATACACTTTATACTTACAGGTAGTAGATGCAGCAGTTGACAAAGCATCCCGTGCCGTTGACCCTGTCTGCGTTCTCGCCATACAGGCAGCCTAAGCAGCAGCAGCCACAGCAGCAGGTGCCACTGCAGAGCAGCAGTACGGGTCAGCAGCAGTCAGCAGGATGTAACCCTTGTGTCCTGCATCAACTACCATACCATATATATGCAGCTAAAGAATGTGAAGAGCTGCAGCTGTATGTTTCAGCCTCGGAGGTGCTGCACAATGTCCGTGAACTGCCTAGCCTGCTACTGCTGTACCTGACAGCACACAGCATGCCGTTGCTGCTGTCTACCAGCTGCTGCAAACCTCTGAAACATCTCAATAAGTTCATCATGCCCAGTAGCCGAAAATTATGCACGCTGTGCTGCAATGACGTTGCTCGAACTAGCTCGATTGCTTCACATCGAACTGACAGCAGCGACTGCTGGCAGACCTGGCACAGACTGGTCCCACTCACCAGTCATTGAAGCAATCTGTCACGCCCGAAGACCAAGGCTGCGGTGCTGCCGCAGTCTTGTTGCTGTCAGCCATGATATGTGCTTCGTTCCGTTCCTCTGCGCTATTCGCTAGCTACGGTGCCCACGGTCACGATAGAAAGTTTAGAATGCGTTCAAGGCAGTATGAAAGCAGCAGCTGAGCTCGGTGCTTGTGCGTATATGTGGGGGAGATTGTTATGAAGCAGGTCAAACAGCAGGTTCAACAGGTCAAAACCCCGTATGACAGCAATGTGGTGGCCGATTGGACGATCTCCCTCCACGCAGTGCGTCGCACTGTCGGCACTGTTCTGTCTTGAAAGCACTAACACGTCAAAGACAGAGATATCTTTAGCGCCATAAGCAGCAGAGGTGCTGAAGCCAACTTGGGTACCCTTCAAACAAACTTGCTTGCTGTGGCGGAAGATCTACAGCAAAGCTCTTTCTGAGATCCCATGGCACTGAAAGCATATCAAAGTCACCTTAAACAGCGCTTTTCTCAACACCGCCGGCAATGGTATACCAGCTACGTAGCCCGTCTGCCAGTGGCAGACTGCCACAGCCGTCTTCTACAGCCGCCCAGCTGGAGAACACTGAAATGAAAGGGCAGAGTAATAAAATAATAATCAATCCTTGTAAGCCATACCTTTCGGCATCGGCAACCGCGCCTCACCCACTGGGGAGGCGGAAAGTAGACTGATTATTCTCTCTATTTTCGGTGTAAGGTAGACCACCCAGACCCTTACACCCCTTACTAGGCAGCATGTGGGAATCACCCCATACGGTGGACTGCATACCTAGCAGGGCCGGTGTGTATATAGCCAGCAATCGACGGAGTCCTGCGGAGAGTCGCGAGGACATTAGCAGCATCCTTCCTTCGGCTTTTAAGAAAAGAAGAGGTTACAGTGGTCTGCTCAAGCGCCTACGGCGCAACGAAGACCTGGGTGAAAAAGGATATCACAGGCTCAACAACATGCTACTGTCAAATCAAGCAGTACCCAACCTCTCAAGGCTGCCAATCATGGCAGTAGCATTCAACAAATGTTGGTAAATGTCAAGCCTTTCTCACTCGAAGAACTCTTGAAGGACAGACCTGTACATACAGTGTACATACAGTGAACAGGAATTATAATGACTTTCGGCGCATAACAGCCAATCAGGACATCGGTGAGCAGCAAATATACAATATGGCACAGCAGCCATGAAAGCAGGATATAGATACTGTCTAGCACATTTAATCAATGTCTAGTACTAGACACTGTGCTAGACAAAAATGCACTGACTGCCTCATTCTATCACAGAGAGGGCTTAGTAAGCCATGGCAAACGGCAGAGTACTCTCTGCTGAAACACCACATGTACAAGTGATAAGCTGTGTTCATAGCTGCTGCAGCACAACTGCAGTCTGCTGACAACTGCTGCTACGTAGCAACAGTAACGTATACATAGTGAACACAGCAAACTTCAATCATGCAAACCAACACAGCGGTCAGTGGATACACAACATAGCACAGCAGGTAATCCAGCCTGGATGTGCTAGCCAAACTGTATCCACATTCTAAGTCCTGTTAACATGCAGATTTAAAACCTGCCATGACATCACTTGTACATATGATGATGATGATCATCATCATCATGTTACCCATTTAGCCATAGCATCAACGTCAATATGATGATGATGTGATGAGCTTTCAAACTGTGAACGGTTAACCGTTGTGAATGTTCACAGCTATTGCACCACCATTGCAGCTCTGCTGTACGTCTGCTGACACACAACTGCTGCTACTTAGCAGCAGTATGTATACAAAACTTTCAACAAGAACAGCGCCTCTGTCAGTTGAAATAATTCCTGCTGGATGGTACACAAATAGACTGCCACAGGATTCTGGACAGCTGTGTCCCCCAATGCATACACACCTGCTGCAACACCACACCTGCTGCAGACAACTGCTGCTACATAGGGAGCAACAGCAGATTCCATGCATGTAGCTGCAGAACCACTCATACATTCAATACATGGCGATGGCGTTGATGCTATGGCTTAATGGGTAACATGATGATGATGATACATTCAATACATGAACACCAAATTATATCTGAGCCGTGTATGCTGCCAGCATGCATCACAGCGGAACGGAGAGGCCCGCTGTTGCTCAATTGAAAGTGGAGTGCTTAGCTCACTAGCAAGCTGCTAGTTTGCTAAGCAAACCATGGGTTAAAGCATGTGGGATCGTGCAATTGCCAAATTCCAACTCCTTGCAATCCATCGATCCCACCATTCTGTATCGGGGACTTCCGGAGATGGCAAGCTGGGACCGACATCCAGGGAAACCTCCTCTCGAGCCCAATTTCACATTTTCAGCCAAATCACAATGTACATGGCCGATTTTGCGCACCCATGTGGCCTAGAGAGATTGGCACCTGGTGCACCAAAGCGAACATGAACGCCTTGAGTCCTTCCGGTCTCCAGCAGCCTTCCACGCCACACAAAAGGAATTAATACATCACCCAGCGCTATTTCCGGCCCGCACCAGCGAACAGCGCCCAATCACTCGGCTTTCGCCGACTGTATCCCTGAGTCCAGGGACATACTGCTTAGGCTCAGAATCGAACCTGCAACTTTTCGGCCACTGTTCGTCCGTCATCACCACTGCGCCACGTGTGTAACGTCCCGCCGGACTGAAAGGGCAGAATAACACAACCAAACCTCCCAGCGCTCAGCGCTGTACAGCAGCATGTGTAGATGTCACACCCTCAGCAGCTGGTCGGCCGCTTGAACACTCCCTGTAACCCCTCTTCTTCTCTGCTTGCATATTTCATCAGCTGCCTTGAGTCCGACCTGCTTTTCTTGAGCTAGTGTTAGACGCCCGAGCTCAGCCCGCCGCCTGTACTGCAAAATGTATAGATTGCTGTCACTGACACTGCTTAGACTACTGCTTTCATGATCAGATACCCTCTGATACACGAACATTGCGTGTGATGAGAAAGACGGTTGTGCTTGCACACCAAATGTCATGCCTCTCACACAGGGGCTGGGGTTCAGCCTCCTTTTGAGTGACAGTCTGAGCTGAGCTGTTCGCAGCATCCTTTTTCTAGCTGGTGTCCGTTGCGGCGTAGCCGCTTGAACACACCCTGTAACCCCTCTTCTTCTTAAAAAAATCAGCATGTGTACACCCTGTAACCCCTCTTCTTCTCACAGCAGCATGTGAAGTTACCTTGTGCACATGCGGCGCAACGCATACACTAGCATTCATATGGGCTGCGGCCTGGTAGCATGTAGAGCATGCTTTGCTTGGCACAACGTTGTGCATGTTAACACAGGACTGCCACCTGTGCTGCAACAGCAATAACAGCTTGCTGTATGGGCTGTCAGTGCAGCAGCAGCGCCACCTGCGAGCCCGCTGTCATGCAGGCTGCCGTGTGGATTTGGGCATTAGATCACATATTCATGAACGGCTTGCCAGCAGTTCAGGAGCGCTCTGCTCGGCTGACTTAGTGAGCATCATGTTGATGATGCCGTGTACGAGCAGGTTGCAGACCGCAAATAGTTTATTGCTTTTCGGCCGAGATGCTGATGCCGTAGCAAGCTGTTATCAGTGGGTTGCAAATGGCCAGGGTCTACCTGGAGCTGTACCTGATGTGGCAGCCTGAGGCAGTACAGTGCTGGCGCGTGCATCATCACATCGACACAAGCAGAACCAAGCACCAAAGCACATGAAGTAGCTGACGTCTGCTAATACGCTGGCTTGGTCTCGCGCAACCACAGCTCACGTGAATGTATGGACAAATGACAGTGACAACCCGCCTGGGGACCTGCTGGTCTGATCATCACCACAGAGGGTGTCCACCAGCAGACGTCGATGTTTCATTCCAACACGCTGACAATCAAGATACTTTTTCGGCGTTGCTGTGTATCTTCTACAGTAGTGCTGCTGCTGCCGTGAGCCGTTCTTCCCTCTCTGCTCCTCTTAGCGTTGATCGCAGGAAGTAGCGCAATACAACAGCAGCCATGTTCAAAAAGTTTGGCAAGGAAGAGATATCGGGCTACACGCAAGTCAAGGCCTCAGTAGCTAGGGGCATCAGATGTGAGCAGCAGAACTGCAACTGCACCAGTGGCATGCCAACGCTCATGACATGCCAGCCCACGCAATCACCACCAGTGCACTCTCAACACACATATGGTCAACCCGCCTGATTCTGTGCTGTCTTGCTGTTGGTGCTGCAGCTAGCATAGGCGAGCAGTACCCATTCCTAGCAGATTCGGGTGTGCTTGATGTGCTGTTTCCAAAAAAGGATCCAGTATTCGTGGCAAAAACGTGAGTAGAGGCCTTCATTTGCATTGATATATGCATTGCAGCATGGTAACAGCAGCACTATCAGCAGCTGCAGCAGCGGCACTAGCAGCACTGTGCTGCAGCTCTGATGCGTATCAGATGAACAGCAGCAGCACAAGTTGCAGCAGCATTGCACAGCAGTTGCTGTTGGCACTGTACACCAGAAGCATTTCACGCATGTCTGGTTCAAGCAGCAGCAGCAGAAGGCTGGCAATAAGGAGTGAGCTGGCTGCTTGCCACTAGGCCTGTAAAAATGGTACAGCAACGTAGGGCAGGTGCAAAAGCCTCTGTTCAGGTGTTGGGTCCACTAGAGGTGCAGCTTGGTGTGCAGAAACAGGCTGCTCACAGGCTGCTGCAAGCAGGCATACAACAGAAAGACATACAGACAGGCGGGGCAGCGGACCATGCTGCATGGAAACTACAGGCAGGCCAGCAATGGCAGGCGCTTCAACACATCAGCAAACTGGAGCCCAGGGGTGCAAACAGCATGCACATACTTACAGCCAAATTCTGTGTATGCATGCTCCGCATCCGTCTAGCACTCCTGCATGCAGCAACTGTCTGCTGCTGTACACCTACAGCAATGTATCATCCACCCTTGCCTGTATCTGCGTTGGTCTCATGGTGTTGATGCTATGAATGGGTCGCATAACAACACCTCATGGTGGTCTCACACCAATCGACACCGCTGGCCGTTGTCCCCTTGCCTCTCTGCAGTCCATCCTACATGCAGGTGGCCTTCCTGAACGAAGTGCCGATGTTTCACAGCGACAGGCACAAGCAACTTGACTGGCCTTGGTGTTTGGCTGTCGCCCTGCAGCTCATCATACATGCAGGTGGCCTTCCTGAATGAGGTGCCCTTGGTCTACAGCGACAGGGACAAGCAGCATGACTGGCCTTTGTGTTTTCTGTCTCCTTGCAGATCATCATACATGCAGGTGGCCTTCCTGAACGAGGTGCCGCTGTTCTACAGCGACAGGGACAACCACTGGTTCCCAACGCTGCGCATCCTGCACCAGTACCCCGACATGATGCCCAAGCTGCGCTGCGATAAGGGTGCCATCAAGTTTGTGCTGTCAGGGGCCAACATCATGTGCCCGGGACTCACCAGCCCAGGCGCCACAATACACGATGAGGTGATAAGCGTTACATATGTTACATTGCTTGATTATAACAGTTATTGAGCTGTTGTTTGACGGCTGTTGGGGGCCAACATCATGTGTCCGGGACTCACCAGCCGAGGCGCCACAGTACACGATGAGGCGAGCACTGTTACATTTGTTACATTGTGTGTTTGTAACAGTTTGACAAGCTGTTGTTTGTCTGTTGTACAAGCAGGCCAGGGATGGGGAGTGTGTGGGTTTGACAACGTGGTGTGGCGGGTAAGGCTACAGGGCCAGCTGCAGAGTTGGCTGTCTGCCGCTTGTCGCCAGCTTGCAGCGCATGCCTGCAGCTGCCGCATAGTGGCTATGCGCGTCACCCCACTCACCACGCTGGATGGATGCATGCGCATTCCTCACGCTCTGTGCTGCACACTGCCTGCTGAAAATTTCTGGTCACAGGTGGATGCAGGCACCCCTGTGGCGATCTATGCAGAAGATAAGGAGCATGCAATGGCAGTGGATCTCACCACGCTCAGCACGCTGGATGCATGCGCATGCCTCACGCGTGCTGCACTGCCTGAATCTTCTGCTTTATCTTTTGCTGATTCTTTTGGTCACAGGTCGAGGCAGGCACTCCGGTGGCGATCTATGCAGAAGGCAAGGAGCACGCAGTGGCAGTGGGCCTCACCACACTCAGCAGTCTGGATGCATGCGCATTCCTCACTCTCTGTGCTGCACACTGCCTGCTTGGCTTGTCTTTCCACGGGGTGATGCAGGCACGCCACATATGCAGCAGACAAGCAGCATGCATTCATGGAACAACCGCAGTCCGCACCACACTCAGCACTCCAGATGCTTGCTCATGCCTCACTTACTGCCTGCTGCTCTCTTGTCGCCTTAGGTCGAGGCAGGCACACCGGTGGCGATCTATGCAGAAGACAAGCAGCACGTGTAGTGGCTATGAACTTCACCCCACTCACCACGCTGGATGCATGCGCATTCCTCGCGCTCTGTGCTGCACTGCCTGCTAATAATAATAATAATCATTCTGATAAGCCCTACCTTTCGGCATCGGCACCGCGCCTCACCCTCTGGGGAGGCGGAAATTGAACAACTATTATTCTCTCTACTGGTGTAAGGTAGACCACCCAGACCCTTACACCCCTACTAGGCAGCATGTGGGAATCACCCCAGATGGTGGACTGCATACCTAGTAGGGCTGGTATGTATATAGCCAGCAATCGACGGAGTCCTGCGGAGAGTCGCGAGGACAATGGCAGTATCCTTCCTTCAGCTACGGAAAGTAGAGGTTACAGTGGTCTGCTCAAGCGCCTACGGCGCAACGAAGACCTGGGTGAAAAAGGATATCACAGGCTCAACAACATGCTACTGTCAAATCAAGCAGTACCCAACCTCTCAAGGCTGCCAATCATGGCAGTAGCATTCAACAAATGTTGGTAAATGTCAAGCCTTTCTGACTCAAAGAACTCTTGAAGGACAGACCTGTACATACAGTGTACATACAGTGTACATACAGTGAACAGGAATTATAATGACTTTCGGCGCATAACAGCCAATCAGGACATCGGTGAGCAGCAAATATACAATATGGCACAGCAGCCATGAAAGCAGGATATAGATACTGTCTAGCACATTTAAGCAATGTCTAGTACTAGACACTG
>CADDIJ020000571.1:0-12065 GCA_902809745.2 Tetradesmus lagerheimii | reverse complement strand
CCTAAACCCTAAAACCTAAACCCTAAAACCTAAACCCTAAACCCTAAACCTAAAACCTAAAACCTAAAACCTAAAACCCCCCCTGTCAATTCTGCATGTAGTCCCACCACATGTTGCAAAACCCTAGTACAAAGTGGGACTTCACAGCATATACCCTAATACAAAGTGGGACTTCACAGCATCCTGATCTGCTGAGCACCTAGGATGTTCTGCAGCTGTTGCACACCTGCAGTTGGTGTCTTGTACATTGTTATGCTGTGCTGAGCAACAGCAACAGGTTCTGGTGGTGATGATGATGGCACAGATGGTGTGGGATGCACTGAGGAGTGATGGCCTCTGGTGCTCATCAACAGCATGCATGGGGTGTCACTGTGGCTCATGGCAGCACAACTGCACATACAGCTCATCATGCAGGCATGTGTAGAATGGTTGGAATCCTCCCTACCCAAGAGGCTGGTTGTTGATGTCTTGGCTGGCTGGCTGGCAGCAAGTGGTGTGTGCCATGGTGCGGTTACACTTGGTAGGCTACTGACAGTGCAGTGTCAAGTGACAAGGCAGGCACACAGTGCCACTGCTGTGACACTGCAGTGAAGTGTTGCATTTCAGCAGCATGTGGTTCGGCAGTTGGTGATTGACGTGATCCAGTCATCGTGCTGCTGCTGCTGCTGCTTCGCTCCAACGTGACTGTGTTTGGAGGCACTGTCATGCTCGATGTGCCTATTCAAATTACGATATGCCGCTGGTTTGGTTGTCAACGAACTCAGGCGTTTGCTATGCGTTCCTGGCTTGTCTGTGCTCGTGCTGGTAACTCGATAGCGGACTTTACTGCAGCTCGGCAGGGCTCTGGGGACGCTAGCAGTTAGTAGTTTTGTCCGGTCTCGAACTCAAATTGATGTCGCGAGCTCGCGGCCTAGCGTGGAGGCTGGAGCACACACAGGCATGGTGACAGGGCTCAGCCTGCTAACCGCTACTGCTGCTGTGCCTTGCCAGCCAGGCCCCTGAGAAAAGCCCTGGCCTGGCTGACCATCTTCTGCTGCTGCAGCAGCAGCTGTTGCTGCAGCTGCTGCTGCTTCAGCTCCTCCAGCCTGCTGTCCATCTGCTTGCAGTAGGGGCATGGGGTATTTGTGCTCCTGCAGCAGCAGGCTGGGGTATTTGTGTTGTGCAGGCACAGTCTTTGGCAACAGCTTGATGTGCCTGCACCCAAGCATGCACAGCAGCAGCAGCAGCAGCACTTGCCTTGCTCTCTGCATGACATGGCAGCAACAGCAACAACAGCATTGACACCCAACCCTGCCTGCTGTGATGTCATCATCATCATCATGTTACCCATTAAGCTGCTGTGATGTATTGTATGCTAGCATCATGTTGGTATTGATATGATATCCAGCCATCCACCCTGGCTTCATGGGTAACATGATGATGATGATGATGATGATGATGATGATGATGATGATGATGATGATATCCAGCCACCCACCTTGCCTTACCATGCAGCTTCATGCATGTGTCATACAGCTGTCCTTCCTCATCAGTGAGTGTCACCTTGACAGGGGGCCTCTGGAAGAGTGCCAGGGCTAGCTAGCAGTTCATCCTCCCTGTCACAGCCATGCTCTGTCTCTGCCAGCAGCTGCTGCCACTCCTCTGATGTCTTGCAGTCTGCTGCTGACATGGCTGTGGCCAAGGCCAGCTGCCTCATGGGTGACACCAGCCCTTTGAGCACAGCAGCCAGCAGCAGCAGCCCCAGCTGCTGCACTGTGAGCTGCTGCAAGTGGCCCTGGGCAGGCAGCACCCCCTGCTGTGCTGTTGTAGCATGCTTCTTCCTCTTGTGCTGCTGTTGCTGCTGCTGCTGCTGCTGCTGCTGCAGCACTGTACCACCTCTGGCGGGAAAACTTGCAGCAGCTGCTCCTCGCTGCACCCAGCCAGCGTCCGTGTGTCTTTCAGGAACAGGAACACTGGCACTAGGAGGACGGGGTAGAGCGCTGCCTGTAGCGCCAAAGGCTGTGCGCCAGTGCGGTGCTTGCACTTTGCGCGGGCCGGAGTGGTCTCAGTCGATTCCACGGACCCAGCAGCCTCCAGAACATTGCTGCCGCAACCCATGGAGCGTCGTTTGCCGTAATCACTGCTGGTCACGGCTTCAAGCGTGCGCTGATGGGCAGGCACACTGCTGCTGCAGCGCACGCCACAGCCACGGAACACACGAAACATGAATCTGGTGTTTACAAACGCCCTTGGCAGGCAGGGTGTGGCATGGCGTTGCAGTCGGGCTGGGCGAGCACGGCATGTTATGACAGGTGGCAGGTCATGACAGCAAGCAACACGCTGGTCTATCAGGCGATCGCAGTTGTGCCTGTACTCTCCATCTGCATCTATAAGTAAGGTTGCCACGCCTAGCTGCAGCGTGGACACCCCGTAACCGATGGCCCCGTACCCAACTGACGGTCTGTGGCGTGCTGAGTCGCACGACCCAGCACAGCGACTCTAATATATGTTTCTAAAGCCATGACACACGTATATGTCACACGTGCTGCTGTTACGCCCACTGCACAGCAGGAGTTCGTTGGAGCAGCAAGGCACAGCTGGCCGGTAGCATGGCGCCCATGGCGAGCAGAGGTGAGCGCAATATGCACCGGAAACGATCGGTGAATACCTTGTGGCGATGGCGTTCGGAGCAGGGCAGCTGCTTCCTTGCAGTAGCATGAAGTGCTGCAGCAGTGCTGCACAAGTGCTGCAGCACAGCACATTGCAGCAGTGCAGCACACCACGACTGTTTGGGCATGTATCCAGCATGCTGAAGACCGTCTTCAACATGCTGCACGTGTGGGCTGCACACAGCTTGGTGCAGCCCTGCTGCTGGGGGCCAGCAGCAGTGCCCCCCACCAATGCATCTGTGCAGACTAAACCCTAAACCTTAACCCTAAAAACTCAAACCCTGAACCCTAAACCCTAAACCTAAAACCTAAAAACTAAAACCCCCCCTGTCAATTCTGTATGTAGTCCCACCACATGTTGCAAAACCCTAGTACAAAGTGGGACTTCACAGCATATACCCTAATACAAAGTGGGACTTCACACAATCTTGATCTGCTGAGCACCTAGGATGTTCTGCAGCTGTTGCACACCTGCAGTTGGTGTCTAGTACATTGTTATGATGTGCTGAGCAACAGCAACAGCAACAACAGCAACAGCAACAACAGCAGCCTTGCCCTGAACCACCACCACTCACCATGCCATGCATGCTTGGCAGTCAACAACTGCATGCTCACCTGTCACTGTTGTGCTGCTTGCTGCCATGCTTGTGTGGTGCCATGCAGACATTGTGGTGGGGGGGCAAGTGTTGCAGTGCTTGGTGCTGCCTTCCCTCAGCTCATCCAGGCTGCAGCAGCCCAACAACAGCACAACATACATATCAGCCAGGCAGCTGTATCAGTTTGTGCTGCAGCAACAGCAGAGGCCTCACAGCAGTGCCTTCTACAAGGTATTCCTGAGGAAGCTGCCCAGGCCAGGCCTGAAAGCAAAAGCTGCACAGGTGCAGCACCTGCAGCAGAGGGCAGCCATCAACCCTGCTGCCAGGAATGTGTTCCTGGTGAGCTTGGCACAAGCACAGCAGATCTGCCAGGGGCTGGGCATGCCTGCAGCTGTCACCACCCAGTTCAGCTCCCCTCTGACAGCTTCCCAACCTGTGGCAGCAGCACCAGTGCCACCACTGCCAGGCCAGGCCAGCCCTGCTGCTGCAGCAGCAGCTGCTGCTGCTGCTGTTGCAGAAGCAGTGGCAGCAGCAGGTGCTGGCCCATCTGGCAGTGGCCAAGCAGCAGCAACAGCAGCAGCACCAGCCCCAGCAGCAGACTGGCTGCAGGGTGCCATGCCTCATCAGCTGCCTGAGCCCACCTTCACCCAAGAGCAGTTGCAGCAGTTCAGGTTTGGCTTGCAGACCCTGCCCTCTGTTGAAGCTGAAGCAGAGTGCAAGGAAGTGGCAGTGCAGCTGGAGTTGTACAAGCCTTGGAGGACAGCCACCATCATGCTCAGCAGGCCCAAGTGGGTGAGCTTGCTGCAGCCCAGCTGTTGGCCAGGCCATGCAAATGAGGCCCTCAGATACATGGGCTTCCTGTACAGTGTCATGTCACAGCAGCACCCCAGACTGCAGCATGTGCTGGATGGCTACCTGGTGATGCAGTACATCTCCTTCCTGAGGGCAAGGGGTGTGGGGCCTGCCAAGCTGGGAGCTGCTGTGCTGATGGTCAGGTGTGTGGCTGAGTGGGTGTGGAGCACTCAGCTGCCAGCAGCACAGGTGCAGCTGCCCAGCCAGCAGCAGTTGTACCAGCAGTACCAGGCTAGGCTGGAGATCCTGTGCCACCAGTGCAGGAACAACCTGTTGCCAGACCCTGTCAAGGTGGAGAGGAGGCTGCAGCAGCAGCAGCAGCTGGCTGGCAGCATGACAGCAGAGCAGCTGGTGGCACTGATGCAGGCCTTGTGGAATGAGGCAGCAGTCATGGTGCCCCTGCTGAGGGAGGGCTGCTGTGAGAGCAGGGCTGACACAGCAGAGTTCATCATGCAGGTGGCCATGGTGTGCATGTTTTTTGGGTTCCTTCCTCCCATGAGGGTGTCTGTTGTGGTGAGCCTGTTGATGCCCAACACAGCTGCATGCAATCATGTCAACTGCCAGCTCCCTGCCAGGTGCAAGGGCAACAGGGTGTAGTATGTTGCTGGTGGTGAGCAGCTGCAGCTGTACTGCCCTCACCACAAGACTGAGAGGCATGGTGTGAGACCCATTGACCTGGTGTTGCCCCCTGAGCTGTTCCTGCTGCTGCATGCACACATCAAGGTTGGCAGGAAGCTCATCATGAGCAGGCTGCAGCAGCAGGGCAAGGGCAGGCATGTGGCAGCCATTGCTCAGGCTGGCTACTTGTTCATGTGGCCCAGCACAGGCAAGCCTGTGGCTGAGCAGCAGTGTTGCCAACTGTTCCAGCAGCTGGTGTTGGATTCACCTGCATGTGCTGCCCAGTTTGGTCCCCAGTGGTGCAGGGCATTGTTTGTGGGGGAGAGGAGGGGTGCCAGCAGGCTGGAGGTTGGCATGTCTGATGCAGCAGCTGCAGCTGTCATGAACAATTCAGTGGGTGTCTGGAAGTCAAGTTATGACAAGTTCAAGGCCAGCAGGCAGGCAGCAGAGGTGCAGCAAGGGATGCAGCTGTGGAGGGCAGGGATGCTAGGCAAGGCACAAGCAGGGGACTTGCTGCATGCTGCTGGGCAACAGCTCCTGCAGCAGCAGCTGGGCTCAGCAGCAGCAGCAGGTGTTGCTGCTGCTGGTGCTGAGGTGATTGTCATCTCTGACAGTGATGCTGATGAGGACTTTGAGAGCTCTGCCATGACTGGCAGCAGCTGTAGCATGGATGGGGACAGTGTCAGCATGCCTGGCAGCTCTTGCAGCATGAGTGAGGGTGATGAGAGTGAGGGTGATGAGAGTGAGGGTGATGAGAGTGCAGGTTCTGGTGGTGATGTTGATGGCACAGATGGTGTGGGATGCACTGAGGAGTGATGGCCTCTGGTGCTCATCACCAGCATGCATGGGGTGTCACTGTGGCTCATGGCAGCACAACTGCACATACAGCTCATCATGCAGGCATGTGTAGAATGGTTGGAATCCTCCCTACCAAAGAGGCTGGTTGTTGATGTCTTGGCTGGCTGGCTGGCAGCAAGTGGTGTGTGCCATGGTGTGGTTACACTTGGTAGGCTACTGACAGTGCAGTGTCAAGTGACGAGGCAGGCACACAGTGCCACTGCTGTGACACTGCAGTGAAGTGTTGCATTTCAGCAGCATGTGGTTCGGCAGTTGGTGATTGACGTGATCCAGTCATCGTGCTGCTGCTGCTGCTGCTTCGATCCAACGTGACTGTGTTTGGAGGCACTGTCATGCTCGATGTGCCTATTCAAATTACGATATGCTGCTGGTTTGGTTGTCAACGAACTCAGGCGTTTGCTATGCGTTCCTGGCTTGTCTGTGCTCGTGCTGGTAACTCGATAGCGGACTTTACTGCAGCTCGGCAGGGCTCTGGGGACGCTAGCGGTTAGTAGTTTTGTCCGGTCTCGAACTCAAATTGATGTCGCGAGCTCGCGGCCTAGCGTGGAGGCTGGAGCACACACAGGCATGGTGACAGGGCTCAGCCTGCTAACTGCTACTGCTGCTGGGCCTTGCCAGCCAGGCCCCTGAGAAAAGCCCTGGCCTGGCTGACCATCTTCTGCTGCTGCAGCAGCAGCTGTTGCTGCAGCTGCTGCTGCTTCAGCTCCTCCAGCCTGCTGTCCATCTGCTTGCAGTAGGGGCATGGGGGGTCACACCTGTTGGCCCCTGCAAACTGCTTGCAGAGCTTGTTGAGCTGTGTCCTGTGAAAGCTGCCAGAACTGGCATTGCCTGCCTGGGTGCCATACAGCAGGTGCCTGGGGTTGACACACCTCTTAGACAGGCAGATGCTGGGCTTGGGCAGCAGCTGAGTCAGGTTGCTGTTGATGTTGTACTGCAGGTTGCTGCTGCTGCTGCCAGCAGCGGCTGCTGTCCAGCACCTCATCAGAATGACACACCACAAGCCTTTCCTTCTTCTGCTGCTGCTGATGCTGATGCTGATGCTGCTGCTCCTTGTACTGCTGCCACCATGTGTCTGAAGGGCCCTGTGTCATCCAAGCCACCAACTTGTGCACCCTCACCCACACTGTGCAAGGAGAGGCTTGCAGCAGCAGGCTGGGGTATTTGTGCTGTGCAGGCACAGTCTTGGGCAATACCTTGATGTGCCTGCACCCAAGCATGCACAGCAGCAGCAGCAGCAGCACTTGCCTTCCTCTCTGCATGACATGGCAGCAACAGTATAAACAGCAACAACAGCATTGACACCCAACCCTGCCTGCTCATCATCATCATGTTACCCATTAAGCCATAGCATCAACACCATCGGCCCCTGCCTGCTGTGATGTATTGTATGCTAGCATCATGTTGGTATTGATATGATATCCAGCCATCCATCCTGGCTTCATGGGTAACATGATGATGATGATGATGATGATGATGATGATGATGATGATGATGATGATGATGATGATGATGATGATGATGATGATGATGTTGATGATGATGATGATGATGATGATGATGATGATGATGATGATGATGATGATGATGATGATGATGATGATGATGATGATGATGATGATATCCAGCCACCCACCTTGTACCATGCAGCCTCATGCATGTGTCATACAGCTGTCCTTCCTCATCAGTGAGTGTCACCTTGACAGGGGGCCTCTGGAAGAGTGCCAGGGCTAGCAGTTCATCCTCCCTGTCACAGCCATGCTCTGTCTCTGCCAGCAGCTGCTGCCACTCCTCTGATGTCTTGCAGTCTGCTGCTGACATGGCTGTGGCCAAGGCCAGCTGCCTCATGGGTGACACCAGCCCTTTGAGCACAGCGGCCAGCAGCAGCAGCCCCAGCTGCTGCACTGTGAGCTGCTGCAAGTGGCCCTGGGCAGGCAGCACCCCCTGCTGTGCTGTTGTAGCATGCTTCTTCCTCTTGTTGCTGCTGCTGTTGCTGCTGCTGCTGCTGCTGCTGCTGCAGCACTGTACCACCTGTGGCGGGAAAACTTGCAGCAGCTGCTCCTCGCTGCACCCAGCCAGCGTCCGTGTGTCTTTCAGGAACACTGGCACTAGGAGGACGGGGTAGCGGCCTGTAGCGCCAAAGGCTGTGCGCCAGTGCGGTGCTTGCACTTTGCGCGGGCCGGGGTGGTCTCAGTCGATTCCACGGACCCAGCAGCCTCCAGAACATTGCTGCCGCAACCCATGGAGCGTCGTTTGCCGTAATCACCGCTTTTGTCGGCTTCAAGCATGCGCTGATGGGCAGGCACACTGCTGCTGCAGCGCACGCCACAGCCACGGAACACACGAAACATGAATCTGGTGTTTTCAAACGCCCTTGGCAGGCAGGGTGTGGCATGGCGTTGCAGTCGGGCTGGGCGAGCATGTCAGCATGTCAAGACAGGTGGCAGGTCATGACAGCAAGCAACACGCTGGTCTATCAGGCGATCGCAGTTGTGTCTGTACTCTCCATCTGCATCTATAAGTAAGGTTGCCACGCCTAGCTGCAGCGTTGACACCCCGTAACCGATGGCCCCGTAACCAACTGACGGTCTGTGGCGTGCTGAGTCGCACGACCCAGCACAGCGACTCTAATATATGTTTCTAAAGCCATGACACGTATATGTCACACGTGCTGCTGTTACGCCCACTGCACAGTAGGAGTTCGTTGGAGCAGCAAGGCACAGCTGGCCGGTAGCATGGCGCCCATGGCGAGCAGAGGTGAGCGCAATATGCACCGAAAACGATCGGTGAATACCTTGCGGCGATGGCGTTCGGAGCAGGGCAGCTGCTTCCTTGCAGTAGCATGAAGTGCTGCAGCAGTGCTGCACAAGTGCTGCAGCACAGCACATTGCAGCAGTGCAGCACACCACGACTGTTTGGGCATGTATCCAGCATGTTGAAGACCATCTTCAACATGCTGCACGTGTGGGCTGCACACAGCTTGGTGCAGCCCTGCTGCTGGGGGCCAGCAGCAGTGCCCCCCACCAGTGCATCTGTGCTACCCTAAACCCTAAAACCCTAAACCCTAAACCCTAAACCCTAAACCCTAAACCAGTCGATGCTTAGCCAGCACTTCCGAAACATCCCTGATGAATGCAAGCCGCTGTTCATTGCTAACTGAAAGAAATTTAATCTGTACGACATTGTAGCACCGCAACTGCAGCAGCTTGCCGCTGGGCCGGACGCATACCCGCCCAAGGCTGCGCATGATGGCCCTAGGATAGCATTCACTGTGACTGGTGGCAGCACATTTGCCGCACCTTGTAGAAAACAGCCAGATACTTTTGTAAATAGCATGTTGGCCAGCACATCTAACCCATCTGATTGCCAGCAATGTGCGGGCTGCGGTCACCCATGCGATGTTAAATTTAGCTTAGCGCATGACACAGTTGGTGCTCTCACATGGCAATGCCCTCAGCAGTCTGCCTCCGCCTGTGTTTCTGGTGTGGCGGTTTCTACTAACGATCAAGTGCTGCACGCTTGCGTAGCCCGCTATGCAGGTCAGCTCCCCGTTAGCTACACCACCTCCAAAACACCAGACTGCGAGTGCATGGAAGTGTCAACCAGGGGCCAGGCGAAGTCCTCCGCTGCAACCCCTGCTAGCAACGTAACCGCACCAACATTTAGTGAGCCTAGCAAGAGCAGCACTGCAACTGTGCATAAGCAGAAACCTGTCAGCTTTGCACCTGCTGAGCCGCAGAAACCTAGCAGTACGCAAACACAGCAACAGTCAGGCCTTGGCAATGGCTGGGTTGTTTTGCCTATGGATGCTGCGCGCACTGCACTGCCTTCTCTGTTTAGCAGCAACCAGTCTGACGTTTCATTAACAGCAGGAGCAGTGTTCACTGGCAACCACGATGTTGTGTTTGATTCAGCTGCAACCGCTTCTGGCATGGCAGCCGCTGCACGCTGCTTCGATAATGAAGCATACAGGGCTAAAAAGAGTGGCGTGTGCAAGCTGCTGCAACCGCTGGACAGGATTGAGGACTGCATGATGATAGCCCCATTTAACAGGCCCAGCGTTCGGCTCGCTCTGCCTGACATAGTTTATGCCGACACCTGCACCGATGCCACCTTTATGCGCAGGGCTTTTGTTGTGCAGAATGGCATTGAGTGCAAAACAGCAGTAGGCAGCATGACTCACATGCGCACAGTCGGTGGCATGGTGTCTAAACCCACCACAACCACCGAGCTGATCTACTTAGTGTTTAGGAAGGGTACACCGCAAGAGCATCGTGTTGCCTGCAATGCCATTGTTGTGGATGATGATGCATTGCCATATGACATTATCTTAGGCACACCTGTCCTGCATGTGCTTGCTTGCTCAATAGATTTCATGACAGAAACTATGCTTGTCAGGCCCAGGTTCTTCCAGCATGGTGACTGCGACACTCACTTCACATGCCCTATCGTCACCACCGAGCTGGGCAAGTCTAACCCTAGCCCACTGTTAGTAGAGCCGTCAGTAGCAGCTACACATGCCAATGTTACTGACACACCACATGCCGCTGCGCCGCTTGCTCTCTCAGACCTTGCCTTCACCACCTGCGCCTGCACCATGAGTGCATCGCAAGATCCTGAGCACCTGTCCGGCGAGGAGCTTGACTTTGGGGACAATGATGATGCCCATGAGGGCCAGGAGCACGCCTCCGACACCGGCATGGAAGAAGAGCCTGTAGCTGAGCCTGGCATGCGGGTGGATGATAGCACTGGGCAGGGGCATGATGAGCAGGGTGGTGATGAGGGTGTGGCGGCAGCAGGTGCTGCTGCTGCCAACCGTGAGCCACCTACTCCACCTAGGAGGAGTCTGCGTGACCGGCTGGGTGGCATGAGCAGGAGCTTTGTGGATGCTGCTCGTTCAAGCATGCCTGCCAGCTTTGCTGACCCTGTTGCTGTGGCACAGGAGATGAAGGCAAAGTTCTTCGACAGCCTAGTGACTGGTGGGGTGGACAGGGACCTGGCAACCAGCTCGGCGGACGTCTTTGGCGCCGTGGCCAGGGCCACCATCCTGGGTGCTGCTAGCATGTTTAGGTTTGCAAGTGCCATTGGTCCCATGCTAGCCAACCCCTCTAGCTCCACATCTGCTTCCCAGATGCTTAGCCTGCAGCAGCAGCTGTTGCTGACTGGAGATTGCATGGTAGTGTCTAGCCGCGGTGGTGCGAGTGTGGCTGGTGATGCACAAAGCCGCATTGTAGCTGCCCTGCAGGACTGTAGCTTCATGGGATGCTACAACCTAGAGCTGCTGCAGATGGCCCGCGTGCACGCAACCGGGTCCCCAGAGCCTTCCCTAGGCTTGACATGGGGTGGCACGTGTGACATATGTGGCTTCGTAGCGCATCTGCCCCTGCATGAGTGTTCACCCGCATCTGCACGCACTGATGGGCCCTCAGCCTGCCTGACTGAGGAGGCTTCAGCTGCACGCGAGCACCTGGGCCGCATGCTGGTGACCGCTAGCATGATAGCACAGGCCCTGCAGCAACAGCAGCAGCTTGCAATGATTGCCAAGCCTATTGACCCTGCTGTCGTCATGCAGCTGCAAGGCAACCCCACTGAGTTGCAGGCCATCATAGCAATGCAGCAGCAGGCTGCAGCGCTGCTGGCGCAGGCTCAGCAGCGTGCCGCACTAGTGTTGTCTGCACCTGACCCTTCGCTCCCATTTTACCAGCCCCCGCCCCCACCAGGCCCTTCTCCTAGGCGGCTAGCTGAGCAGGGCGGCTGGGGCAACATGCGCTAGGGCTGCGCGCGGAGCATAACAGAGTCTGTTTGTGCCTCATATAATGTGCATTCATCCTGTGCCCCTGGCACTATGCAGAGAGGGGGGGGTGTTACTGCATGTGAGTGCAATAGGGTTTTGGGTTGCGCAACAGATTCTAATAGCATAACCATAGCATCTGCTGCCCCTGTGTGTGATGACTGTAGTGGTTTCACTCAAGCACATCTTAGTCATTTAGTGAAATTTTTAATGATTCAATTGTGTGATCCTGCTCTGCACCAGCGTGACTGGTACCTGGATGCCTTGCCGCAACAGCGCTTTGGCTATCGTACCACACCACCCATGACTGCGCTGCAGGGCAACGTAGCCTTCAAAGATGCCAGGAGGCCTGGTGCAGCACGCCGTCCGACAGTAAGCCAGTTTGGTATTGTTTTATGCATCTGGCTGGCTGTTGTGTTGTTCTTTGGTGACGCTGCTGCTTTCACTCGTCAGCCTGCTGTCTCCCTTGGAACATCGGACTTGGTAGATGCATGGGCAGATGGCGATGCATACTTGTTGTGGAATGCTGGGCACCTTGTGCACGATCCCGGTGGGCTGGCTGAATTGCCACCAGTGCACAGTACGTTGAATAGTGAAATAGCGTGTAACTTAGCTGCTTTGGACTCACGCGTGAACCCAGCCCTGGACATCAACAGTTCTGCTTATGCCTCCGCACTAGATGGCTTCCTGGCGCATGGGGATATA
>CADDIJ020000570.1:0-28925 GCA_902809745.2 Tetradesmus lagerheimii | reverse complement strand
TTGTCAATGACGAGGCTGCTAGCCGCTTAAGTGGTTCAACCTGGTGCAGCTGCTCTTCCGTTCAATGGCTGCAGCCAACTTCTGCAGCTGCAGTTGCCCTGCTTGTTGGACACAGCTGTACATGCCTGGAGTGCTTGGTAGGGGCTTCACTGAAGCTGCAGTGCTGCTGATGCTGCAATATCAGTGCAGCAGACCAGGTGCACTGCATGCCATTTGCACGATGAGCTGACGTAGGCATGGAGGCGGCCGGGCTGATGAACAGGCTACACGTGCTGCTAGTACTTTTACACTTGATGTGGTACAGCAGCAGTATGGTTTTCTGCAGCTGCTTTGCGCTGAAGTACATCACATAGCAAATAACACTCAGTGACAGCATGGTGGCACTGTGCTGTTGCTATATAATGCACACATATGCTTGCACAGGCTAGGTCACTTTCAGACTGCTGCGTTACAACGCAAGCAACAATCATGACCACGCATGCATGCACGCAGTGAAGAGCTGTTGCTGGTTGTGAAGCTGAGGCCCTTTTTTATGCATTGAATAAACATGCCTTGCTGTGCATACTGAACAACCGCTGCATTGAGCAGCTGCTTGCACAGGTGTGTGTATACATATGCTTGCACAGGTGTTTGTATGACTGCCTGACTGCTATCATGGCTTGCCCATGCACACACGTGCAGCACTGTTGCTGGTTGTGAAGCCCTATCTGTAATCACTGTTACCATTGCTGTGAGTTTTGACGAAACAATAGCATTGAGCAGCTGCTTGTGCTGCAACTGCTGAATGCGATGCATGCTGCTGCTGTTGATGGAGGCCACCCTCACCAGCAGGTTTCTGCTGTGAACACACAGGCACGCTGACATGGACTTGACCAAGAGCCAAAGGCTGCAGTCTTTCCAGACAAGTTGGTGGTGTTGAGAAACACCATTTTGGTTTGGTTGAGTGAGCCAGCTGGCTGGCCTGCACTGCTGGAAGACAGCAAGCAGCAGCACAGGCACAACCAGCTGCTGCTCTGGGCCAGGCTGGAGTAGCCAAGCTGCTTAACCGCCGAAGCCGTACAAGGTGCGGCCCTGGCGCTTCAGGGCATACACCACGTCCATGGCAGTCACGGTCTTGCGCCTGGCGTGCTCAGTGTAGGTCACTGCATCACGCACAACGTTCTCCAGGAACACCTTGAGCACACCGCGGGTCTCCTCGTAGATCAGACCGCTGATACGCTTGACACCACCACGGCGAGCCAGACGCCTGATGGCGGGCTTGGTGATGCCCTGGATGTTGTCGCGAAGCACCTTCCTGTGGCGCTTGGCTCCACCCTTGCCGAGTCCCTTGCCTCCCTTGCCGCGGCCAGACATGTTTGCTGATTGATTGTTGGTGAAGAGAAAGACAGAAGTGAGAGCTTGGTGAATGGAACACGACTACAGGGCCTTTATACGGGTCAACAACAAGCCAAGCGACTCAGCACTCAGCTCAGCTCAAAGGCAGCTGAGCGGGCGTGAGTCATGCCGGGCATGCTGGGCCAGAACTCGACCATACATAAGCCACATGGCCCGTTTAGTTTCACCAACAAATTTCCTTACACCTGTCTTGCTTTCAAGACAGTCAAACAGCAACCATGGCCCGCACCAAGCAGACCGCTCGTAAGTCCACCGGTGGCAAGGCGCCCCGTAAGCAGCTGGCCACCAAGGCCGCTCGCAAGTCCGCACCCGCCACTGGTGGTGTGAAGAAGCCCCACAGGTACAGGCCCGGTACCGTGGCGCTGCGTGAGATCCGCAAGTACCAGAAGTCCACCGAGCTGCTCATCCGCAAGCTGCCCTTCCAGCGCCTGGTGCGCGAGATTGCCCAGGACTTCAAGACCGACCTGCGCTTCCAGTCCAGCGCCGTGCTGGCTCTGCAGGAGGCCGCTGAGGCCTACCTGGTTGGTCTGTTTGAGGACACCAACCTGTGCGCCATCCACGCCAAGCGTGTGACCATCATGCCCAAGGACATCCAGCTGGCACGCCGCATCCGCGGAGAGCGTGCATAAGCAGCTGGCCTGGCAGCAGCCTGAGCAGCAGCAGTGCACCTGGGTGTACTGCTGCTGTACAGGGCACAACCCAAACTGGTGTTTTTCAACACCACCAACCTGCTTGGAAAGCAACGGCTTGAACAATATCGTCTGGAGTACTGCAGCTGCTGTTTCTGTCATTTATCATGTTGTGGGTGGCCCTTCTAATTTGCAGCTGTGTGCTGTTATTGTCTCTGCGGCACCTGTAATCAGCTGTTGATTGGAGTTGTTTGATATGGGCAGTGCTCAAAACAAAGTGCAGCAGCAGTCACACATTGCTGAGTGGGGTGTACCTAACGGCAGCAGTTGTGCGTGAGTGCTGTCTTTTGCACAGATGCCTCCAGCCCAATACTATCAGTTGAAGTCATGCAACAGGCTGCAACCCATGACACAGACTAGGCTAGGTTGTGTCTTCCATTGCAGGGACATGCCATGCCAGTGTCTGTCCACAGGCGCAATGCTGTTGCTGATCGGTGCAGAATGATGCAGGGCTGCTGCGTGATTGAATTATGCCATTACCATCAACAAATAAGGGTTTCACGAGACAGAGTTGTATGCACTAAGCGCTGCACCAAGCGCTACTTCGATAACAGAACCAGTTGATGAAGTCACTTGGCTACGGTCCCATCCCTACCGTAGGGATGCTGAGCAGCACGGCGTGTTGGCACAGCCTAGGCTGTCCAGGCCTGGACACGGGCAAACATCATCATCATCAAATTACCAGATCAAGCCATAGCATCAACATGGGCGAACATCATTGCATTCAACACATTCAGCACCACGCTTGAGTTCAGCACCTGCTGTTGAACAGCCTTCAAGTTCAGCAACAGTTCAGCAGCCGAACTTCCAGTAAACTGAGACACATGCTGCTGAAACACAAAAAAGTCCACAAGCAAAGCAGTAGCTGACAGCACTGGCAAGAGGTGCGTGTTTGCACCAATCAGGGTCTCTGCTGCGTGCTGTCACTGCAGTGACACGTGCAAGACACTGCTCCCATACCATCATCATCATCATCATCATGTTACCCATTAAGCCATAGCATCAACGCCATCGGCCCCGCGCCCCTCAGGAGCGGAAGAAAGAGGGAGCACTGCTCCATTGTGTTTGCAAATATTACGCACATCCCAAGCTTGGACAAGATACTCAGCAATGCTCCTAGATATCACTCGGCACACCCCCCTACTACCCCAAATATCATCAGAAACAAAACGCAACAACTTGGTGGATGCATCAGTCAACGACAACACATTGCGCAATTTTTCAGCGCCGCCAGCAACATCACGCAAAACAGACCGAATTTCATCAAGCATAGTATCCCTCTGAGCAGAAGTAGCGGGACAATCAAACATCAGATGTGACAAAGACTCAACACCCTGACCACAAGCAGGACATGCTGTGTTAGAATCAGCTCTGCTGCCACCATAACGACTGGTACGCTCATGCACGCAAAGACAGCCCATTCGAACACGCATCAGCAACTCAATACCACGCGTTGGCGCACCAGAACACAAAAAGGGCCTAGCCCTTTTAAAACGCATGGTATCAGCATGTGTAGGGTGCACATGCGTGATGTAACGGCTCAAAGTAGAGTGCTGCAGTGATTCACAAACAATTCTGTCTGCATGCAGCTTCCTGACCTGACGGTTGATGTGATTCTTGCACGCATTAGCTCGATCAGCCGCCGCCTCAACATCCACACCATACTTGCAAAGCAAACTCTGCACATACTTATGCCAAGGTGTCACCGCAACAGCACCACTAGGGCGCTTCCACTCAGCTGAAAACACCTGATGTGGCAACCGACAGTTCTGCATACGCTGAACCCTAAAGTAATACTCCATCGCCCTCTGATGAAGCCACATGTGCAATGGCTTCACACCCCATTCAGCCAGAACAAGTGAAGTGCAAGGGCGCTCCTTGCCACAACGCATTGAGCACTTGATGATGTCAGTCTGCACTTTGTCAATCTGTTGCAGTTGCCTTGCAGTTGACGGAAACCAGACCTCGCTGCCATATTCAACAATCGGGCGAACGCATGTAAGCAGAATGATACGCTTTACTTCCACGCTGATGAGCCGGCTCTTCCAGACTGGCATGAGCCCACCCTTCACACGATGCACTTTTGCCAACATCTTCTCAAAGTGCGTATTCCAGTTGCAGGCATTGTTGAACCACAGGCCAAGGTAGCAGTACTCTGATACAACAGGCACAGGCACACCGTTCCAAACGATGCCAGAATCAGCCAACTGGCTGGGCTGTCTAGCTGGTGAGACATGCATGACGGCAGACTTCAAGCTATTCAGCTTGAACCGCCACTTACAACTGTATTCATAAACTGTTGCAGCCACAGCCTGAACCTCAGCCAGAGATCCGCACACAGCAACAAAGTCATCAGCCTGCATGGCTGCCACAACCTGACCAGCAGGTTCGTCACAAGGGCCCATAAGGGTGATTCCAGGGTGCTTTGCATGCACCTCATGCAGCAGATCATCAATGAAGTACAGGTACAGTGTGGGGGAAATAACATCGCCCTCATGCAAACCAAGGTCACATGTGAAGCTCTCAGTGACATGACCTTCGTGAGACACCACACGGCGTGCACCCTGATACAAGTTGTAGAGTACACGGAACATCTTTCCACGCACACCCTTGTCCCACAGCTTTTGAAAGAGCCCATCAAGCCACACTGTTGGGAAAGCCTTATAGGTGTCAACAAACAGCACATAAGAATCCTTCCCCTCAGCTTTCCTCCCACCCAACACCTCACTGAGCACACTCTGGTGGTCAGCACAGCTGCGCTTGGGACGAAAGCCGTTCTGGCTCTCGTGCAGCAACGGCGTTCCTGCTGCTGTAGCAGCAGTTACACTGCACGCTGCTGCTGCTGCTGCTGCTGTTGCTGCTGACGTGCCTGCTGCTGCTGCTGCTGCTGCTGCTGCTGTTGCTGCTGCTGTGCTGCTGCTGCTGTTGCGCCTGCTGTTGCTGCTGCTGCCGTTGCTGTGTCGTGCCCTCCGCCACTGACTTGCCTTCTGCAAACTTGATGAGGCGCTGGTTGAGAACGCTGGTGTAAAATTTGTAAAGCACGCTAAGCAGGGTGATACCACGGTAGTTGGTGGGGTCTGTCAGGTCACCCTTCTTGGGCATGTTCACAACTGTACCTGGCACCTGGTGCACCTGCTCAAGCTGCCACATCAGATTGCAGTACTGCAGTAACATATCTGCGGCCGTGCTGCCTCCATACTTGAGTAGCTCATTGACAATGCCCTCCTCAGCCGGGTTGCCGGCCTTGCCAGTGCGCAGCCTCTGCAGGCAGTCGGAAACTTCGGCGGCAGTGATGGGCAGGTCCAGCGGGGTGGCAGGGGAGTTAGCAGAGTCTTGCAAATACTGTTGCACATTGGCTGCAACACAAGACATGTGTGCAGCGTCAAACTGGGGGTTGGAGGAAGCAAATGCTGCATGGCTGCCAACGCGCTCATAATGACACTTGAAAGCATCAGCTTTCTCAGCTGGGGTAGATGCCACATGCCCAGATGGATGCTGCATGACGCTGTAAACTGCCTCGCTGACATGCTTAGGGCACAGACGACGCACAAGCTGCCACATGTCTTTCTCTCCAAGCAGGCTGTCATCATTCATGCGATTTGTGTATGCAGAATAATGGCATGCTGGCACTGCTCTTTGTACTGCTCCCATACAGAAATTGGAGGCACCACCGACAGCACCTGAGCTATAACCATTGCCGGTTTAGTTTGTAAGCACAGGACACTGACAGACTGCTGCCTGCAAAACCTGCTGCAGATGTATGCGCACACACAGACTGTGCAACACAAGAACACTGCCTGTCATATTGGAGCACTGCCTCGACGATAACTTGCATCAGCATTCAACAAGAACAATGATAAAGAACCAACTGCTTTGCTTTCCAGGCGAGTTGGTGGTGTTGAGAAACACCAGTTTGGAGGTTGTTGAGCAAGGCCAGCAGGCAGCAGCTGCCTGGCACGGCCTGCCCTGGCCACAGCCAGCCACCTGCTTAGGCAGAGGTGAACTTGGTCACGGCCTTGGTGCCCTCAGACACGGCGTGCTTGGCCAGCTCGCCGGGCAGGATGAGGCGCACGGCAGTCTGAATCTCGCGGGAGGTGATGGTGGGCTTCTTGTTGTAGCGAGCCAGCCTGCTGGCCTCACCGGCGATCTTCTCGAAGATGTCGTTGATGAACGAGTTCATGATGGACATGGCCTTGGAGGAGATACCAGTGTCGGGGTGCACCTGCTTCAGCACCTTGTAGATGTAGATTTTGTAGGTCTCGGCCTTGCTGATCTTCTTCTTCTTGGCCTTGCCATCGGTGGTCTTCTTGGCAGGGGCCTTGGCCGGAGCCTTCTCTGCTGCCTTGGGTGCCATTTCGAACTGCTGTTGTTGACTCGAGGTCAAGAGTGTAAGTTGAGTGCAAAGATTGTGTGTAGGTCTGTCAAAGAGCAGCCATGGCTTATATACGGCTTCAAGAGCTGCTGAGGCGAGACAAGAGCTGGTCGCACTCAACTCAGAGGTCGAGCTCAGAGCTGAGGTCGATGCGTCTGAAACGACCGCTTGACTACCAGCACTCTCTGCTGCGTATATAATCGCTCATCGTTCTTCACTTGTTCAAACACTCCCGACCTGTCTCACATTCGTGTTCTCAACAACTATCAATCAGCAATCATGTCTGGTCGCGGCAAGGCAGCAGGCAAGGCCAAGGGTAAGTCCGTTTCCCGCAGCTCCAAGGCCGGTCTGCAGTTCCCTGTGGGTCGTCTGGCTCGCTACCTGAAGAAGGGCAGGTATGCAGAGCGCATCGGTGCACCAGCACCGGTGTACCTGGCAGCAGTGCTGGAGTACCTTGCAGCTGAAGTGCTGGAGCTGGCAGGCAATGCTGCCCGTGACAACAAGAAGAATCGCATCATCCCCCGCCACATCCAGCTCGCCATCCGCAATGATGAGGAGCTGAGCAAGCTGCTGGGGACTGTGACCATTGCCAGCATACGGTGGCCAAGCGCCGCATCGGAAGCAAACAAAAGCAATGGTAGTGCCCCACATGAAGCTTCAGAAGAGCGCTGCTGACAACTTGTCTTCTTGGAGAAGTGCCGCCTACATTAATGGGCAGCATGCACAGGCTGGCAACAGACTGCTCTGTGTATAACACAACACTATCCTCTTCTGCAGGACCCCTCCAACCCCATATGCATGCCCGTCATGATGTGTCATATCAACTGCTACTGCTTTGCATCCAGTCAGAGATTGCCACATGGCTGGCTGCCTGCTTAGCATGTATAGAGACATGCTGTGCCATGTGGGACAAGCCAGGAATGCTGTCCATGATCCGCACTTGGTTCACCAATTGTAGAGACACCAAATGCGAAGCACCAGACTCTCCAGGCACACCGCAGGCCTCCATTTAAAACCCTTTATTGATCAAAAGATTCGCGGCTCGGTGCAGTCATCCTCAAGGGAGAGGATTGCTGAGCCGAGCCGTGGGTTTTTATTCAATCAAATGTTTCAAATGCAGGTCTGCGATGCGCTTGGAGAGTTTGGTGCTTTTCAAAAACCAAGCTCTAGCCCAAGTGGGCCACATCAGACACAACAGCAGCTCGGACCCAGCACTTCTCTGTACAGCAGCTGTTTGGGGAGGCGCAGTGTACACCTTCAAGCTGAAGCATTCCATCAACCTGGCAGCAGCAGCATGCGCCACCCCCTGCTGCTATGATTGCCCTTGCTGCTGCCCTTCTCGCTGCTCTTGCCGCTGCTGCTGCTGCTGTTCCTGTTGTTGCTGCTGCTGTTCCTGTTGTTGCTGCTGCTGTGGCGGCGCCTGCTGCTGCAGCATCCCCAGCAGGCACTTCTCCAGCAGCGCGTGTGCGTTGACCCAGGGGTGGTACTTGTTGAACAGCGCAGTGCTGTCCCTGCCTGCAGACTTGACCAGTATGTCAGCGCCGCCAGGGTGGAAGCGCAGGTAGGGCGTGATGTTGTACACCTTGCCATGCAGCACCATCCACGCGTCATCTGCTGTGCAATGCTGCCGCACTTCTTCTAGGGTGATGTCTTTCCGCCGTCCTTGGCCGGCTACAGTGTGCAGCAGGGCAGTGTGAAGCAGGGGGGGTTGACACACAGCCGGATATTAAACGTGTGCGCATGAGCTGCTGCTGTTTGTTGCAGATAGGTTTGAATACACAATGCTGGCTATACTGTCTGTGTGAGCGTATGTTTGCCTCTGCTGCTGCTGCTGCTGTTCATTGCGTGTGTGCACACCCTGTGCTGCTCCAGGCAACAGGCAAGGCACAGCTGCCCCAGCTGCACGCCAGTCGCACCTGTGAGGTCTGCTCCTGAGCGCGCCACCCGTAGCCAGTCCACTTGACTAAAACCTTTCTCTAGTGGCACCTTATTCCGCCGTCCTTCTGCTGCTACCTGTGCATGCAGCAGTTGCAGTGGTTGGCACAGCACTGAAGGCAGGCCACGGGGGCAACGTCACGATTGCAAGCAACTGCTGAAGCGTGCCACAATGCAGGTGGCTGCAAACAGCTGCTTGAAACAGCATGATGCATGGGACAGGAACAGGTATCCACAACTACTGCTGCGCCTTTCACCTGTGTAGGCTTGCTAGTGCTGATGGCCCCAGTGCCTGCCGAGCTAGCGTGCACCACTGTTGATTGTGCTGTCAGGGGCAACTGCAGTCCAGCAAACGATTGCAGTTATCTGGTCTGAGGTGAAAACAGTGGCGGTGAATGCATGAGGAACTGCTGCTGTCCTTCAAACAGCCCAGCACACCACCCTGCTGACCTTGGGCGGTGCAGGAAGCGTAGGGAATGAAAACCCATCATCGCCCATCTCAAGCAGCTCTCAATCACTCGCGATCAGCGTTGGTATAGACAAACTTCGGAGTTTTTACACCACCAAACCTTCTCGTTGCTTTGAAAGCCAGAGTGGAGCAGCTGAACAATTGAACAGACGTCTCACAATCAAAGCTGTATGTCTGACTGTCGTTCATGCATGTGGCACCAACCAGACTGACGATATACGACTGACAGTGTCATGACACCTGTTTGTACTGCAAGCGATTGCAGCCCATACAGGCTCATCCTGCGCCCTACTCAACGTCATACGAGGTGCAATTGTTTCCAAATCATATCAAGCAGCGGCACAAGCAGGGCTGTACCCCTTATGTGGCTCGCTTTGCAACCAGCTGCATGCTGCAACAACATGCATGATGCTGCAAGGCGGGTACACTTCATGTGATCCTTCAGCTGCAAGAGTAGGGCAATGGACACACTGTGGGTGTTTGAAGCGTCAGAAGACGAGCTTAAGCAGCGCCTGTCTGAGCTGCAGGCAGCAGCAGATGGCCATGCCAGGTGTGCTGTCTTTCAGGCTAGCCTGGGACGTGTGTGGTGCTTGTCTGTATTCAGCTGCACACATGTGTAACAACATGTGTAACAACATGTGTAACAACATGTGTAACAACATTTGTAACAACATGTGTAACAACATGTGTAACAACAGAGTCTTTACCAAGTTTTCAAGTCTTCTTGGCGTGTTGAAGCCCATGCTGTGCTCCTACTCGCCTGTCACCTATGTGTGCGTGTTGGTATGTGCCACTGCATGGCAAGCCCTTTGCAGGCACTTGGTGCAGCTCATACAGGAGGAGCTAGCTGAACGTGACAGCCATGCAGAGTTCCAAGGCCTGCTGCTGCCGCTGCTGCAGGATGAGGTGAGACAGCAAGCCAAATGTGTCCGCCTGCTAGCAGCTGCCTGCTCAGTGTGTGGGCTGTGTTTGGCAGAGTGTGTGACACTGGCACTAGCAGCAGACTGCCGAGCAGCGCTTAGCGTTGCACATGTGGTGTTTACCTGCCTGCAACCTACGGTAGCATCTGCAGCTGTTCGCACTGATGCTGCAACCAGCCAGGTAGCTACCTGGTATATATCTGTCCCAACAGCTCATCCTGGGTACTATTGTATTCACATCGCAGGAAGCTTTGCAAGAGCTGGAGCAGCTGCAGCTGGCTCTACCAGATAAGCATCGCCTGGCCGCTGCTCAAGGCCCACAGCAGCACAGCAGCAGCACACCATCCCACATGCAACCGTGCCTTCAGCTGGATCACCCTGCAGGTGATCAGACAGCGCCAAGCAGTTCAGCTGCAGCGCTGGCATCGACTGAAGGGCTCAGAGTGGCTGTTGTGCCAGCCCAGCAGCCCACGTTACCAGACAGCCCCGGGCCACCACAGCAGCAGCAGCAGCAGCAGCCAACGTCGACTACTGCTGCACCAGCGAAGCAGGGCCAGCCAGCCAGCTCGACGCCGCTGCAGGCAGCGCAGCGTGCCTTCTTGGAGGAGCAGCAGCGCCTGCACAAGGTGTGCAGCATCAAGGAACTGACGTTACATTGCTTTTTTGATTGGGCCTTACCGCTGTGCTGTGCTGGGCTGTGCTGGGCTGTGCTGGGCTGTGCTGGAAGCGTTGCTCGCATTGTGTAACTATGGCTCAGCCCAACTGCCTGGGTGTTGGGCTTGCATGCATGCTCACTCCTTCACATAAATTCGTGTAAGTGCTTGCAGGCGCGTGCAGCGTTGCACAGGCCCGAGCTGCTGCATGGCAGGCCAGTGGCAGCTAAGCAACAGAAACATGCTGCAGTAGCAGCAGCAGGAGCCAAAGCACGGAGGCACAGTGACGGCAGCGACCCCACACAAGGCGTTAGCCCCGCAAAGCCGCCGCCAGCATTGCAGCAACAGCAGCAGCAGCAGCAGCAGCATCTGTCAGCACAGCAGCACTTTCAGGCATGTGGCTGCCAGCAGTGTACGGACCAGCAGCATCAGTGCACATGTAACATACGTCAGCAACTGTCACCACAACATCAGCAGCAGCAGCAGCAGCAACAAGAGCTGGCACCAAGCCAAGTGTGCTCACCTGCTGCTGACTTGCTCCAGTCTAAGCAGACCAGCAGCATGGTCAGCCAAAGTGCTAGTGGCAGCAGTGGGGTTGCTGCTGATCATAATGGCAGCTGTCGCCATGTCGCTGCCGCAGTACAGTCTGCAGTACAGATGGCAGTACAGATGGATGCAGCGGCACCACCAGAGGAGGTAGCAGGCCTAGGATGCAACAGAGCAGAACTAGAAGCAGAGCCAGCAGTAGACAAAGCAGCAGCAGTAGAAGCACAGCCAACTGCAGAGTTAGCCGCAGTGGATCTGTGCGCAGTGCATGCTGCGGCAAGCAATGGCAAAACACTAGACGCTGCAGCCACTGCTGATGCAGCAGCTTCTGATAACGTGTTACGTAACAGCCCGGAGGGACGGCTGCAGCACCCCCACCAGGAGCTGCAGATTCAGCAGGAGCAGCTGGCGCAGCAGGCGCAGCAGCAAGACTGCTGCCTGGAGGAGCAGGCTGCAGCTGCAGGCCGATGCCAACAGCAGCAGCAGCAGCAGCAGCATGAAGAGGAAGTGTTTGATTGCAAGTATGTTGTTCAACAAGCAGCAGCACCTGCAGCCTTGCGGCATGCTACGTCCAGCCTTTGCCGCCAGCTGCCGCCGCCAGCAGAGGTTCTGGCGCCACCCAGCAGCATCAGCAACGGCAGCAGCAGCAGCCACCCTCAGGCGGTGTTCAACAGGGTAACTGGCAGGGCAGGCGTGCACCAGCCGCTGCAGCTGGACAGCTGGCGCGACTGGGATGCCATGGCTGCCAGCATGGATGAGGAGGGCGGCAGCGGCTTCGGCGCTTGGGCTGCTGGCCATGAAGCGTAGCTCCTGACCTGGTGAGGTGTAGTGCGGTGTGCAGGGTGTACACAAAGTGCATGGCAGGTGTAGCAGGTGACTCTGCTTTCCAGACAGCGTGCGCCTCATGTTGGAGGCATTTGAACATCGTTGTGACGCTTGTCATGACATTGTGCCTACTACAGGTCGTGTATGTGCAGCAGCTTGCGCTTCATAGGATCCACAGAGGTGGAGGCTGCATCAATGATGTTATACATTTCAGGTGTGCAGCCAGTCTGTGCAGCAAGGAAGCAGTTTGTCTGGGCGTGCTGTTGTTGCTCCTCCTGCTGTGCTGATGGCACAGCCAGACATCGTCACTAGGTGGGTCAGCGACCCTGAATAGTATGTTTAGATGCAAGTGTTCGGGTCCTGACGAAACTTGAGCCTGTCTTGCAGGGCGTTCATCGCGGCGTTGGCATCGTACCAGCAAGATCACGGACAGGAGTGCACCTACAGCGTGGATCTGCTGCCAACGTAAGCCGTTGGTTTCTTGTGATTGGTTCTGCGCAGTGCTACTTTACATACGGTACGCTGACAAACGTTGTTTCTGTTGTACTGTGCAGGGAGGAGGCAGCAGCAGCAGAGTGCCATGATGGCCAGCAGCAAAGCAGCGAACAGGCCGGACAACTATTAGAAACCAACACCGTTCAGCAAGCATGTGAGCACCCGCAGCCGCTGAAACATGCGGCTACACAGGCAGCTGGAGCGGCTGTTGAAACGCATCCAAGCACACCGCAGGGCCCTACACAGCAGCAGGATGGAGACGCAGTTGCGCAGCATCAAAAGCAGCTTTACACAAAGCCCTCTTCAGCAAAGGCAAAGGCAGCTGCTCCTCGTGGAAGCAGCAGCAACGGAGCTGCGCCGCAGCAAGCAGCAGCAGCAGCAGCACACACAAGCAGCTGGAAGGATGCATACCAGGAGAAAGACAGCATGAACAACTGGCAGCAGCAGCAGCAACAGCAGGCCTGGGCGCAGCCACCATGGAGCTATCCAGGCTGGGATGCAGCAGCAGGTGCAGCAGGCTGGGGTTGGCCGGGCTATGAGCAGCAGTATGGCTGGCCGCACATGCCTCCTCCACCACCACCTGCGCCTCCACTACCTGGATGCTTCATGCACTCCACAGCTGCGCAGCAGCAGCAGCAGCAGCTTCAACAAGGTGTGCAAGGATTGTTTGTGATAGGTGAAGCTGCACCCACAGCTGTAACTGCACAGAAGCAGTGGCCGCATGTTTCATAGCGCTGCATTGATGTGTAACCTTTTGCGCCAGCGCAACACGCAGCCTGATGGTGTGCAGCAGAGGTTGGCAGGGTGAGCCGCACCCAGGCTCCAGCTGCGTCGTGTCAGCCAGCAGACTGCAAGCATAGCGCTGAAGTGACATCACCTGCTCTTGTCCACGCGGTCTTTCGGCCTGTGCTTGCTTCCGCCTGTTCTGTTTGCAGCGTGTTGCGTTTGCGGGCAGGACCTGTCAGCAGCAGCAGCAAGCAGCCAGCCAGGCAGAGCAGCAGCAACAGGAAGCAGCAGAGACACCGCCGAAGTGGTCTCTAGCCTGCAGCAGCAGGTGCCGTCAGATGTTGCTGCTGTGCCGGGCAGCCTGGCAGCAGCACATGGAGCAATGCATAAGGCTGCAGCAGTGGCGCAGATGCCTGACTGCCTCAACAACATGCCGGAGCTGCTTATGGCGTGGTTCTATGCAGGTTACCATGCAGGAAGCCTGAGCAGCAACAGTGATCAGCAGCAGGCACAGCAGCAGCAGCAGCAGCAGTGACGACGAATAGGTGTAGTGCGTTCAAAGAAGTTGGGCACAAGGTGACCAGGCTGCTGCAGGTTGTGTGCAGCCTGTTGTGCTGCAACCCTGTTCTGGCATTGGTACCACTATCAGTATGTGTGTCACAAATCCGGGTGGCTTTGCGCAGTATTGCATGTGGGTGTGGTCCTGTGGCACCACACTACTGCATACAGGTGTGCCAGCCAGCCGTACAGTGCACCAGCTGGGACCATGGTCCCAGCCGTGATTGTCATGGCCAGGTGCATGCAAGTATATAGAACAGCATGTGTATCTGCAATCGTTCGTCACTGCATTGGGCTTGCAATGCTGGTGAACGTGGGCCTTGAGGCGCCCTGACAGCTCTGGAACTCCGGATGGAACGCTCAGCATGAAGTAACACGTGCTGGGTGCTTGCAGCAACGCAGCTGTTTATGAACGAATCTGCTTGTTTGTTTGTCCACATTTCGAAGCGACGTCGCAGCGTTGGCATTCAATTTGTCTTGCCCACACGCCCTCAAGCCACACGATTGCACCGTTGTAAGCTTGCTTGTTCTTCAGCAAACGCAACAGTATCAAATTTCTATTTTCTACAATTCTGTAACTCGCCAAAGAACAGCGATGGTAGACGCATCAGGGCCAGCCAGCACGGAAGAGCAGGCTGTGGTGCTGCAGGACCTCCAGTTTTCTTACCCTGGATGTAATGCCTTCCTGAAAGGCATCGACCTACAGCTTCCTAAGGGCAGTAGAACGCTCCTGATTGGAGCTAATGGAGCAGGTGAGGCCAGGGCAGTTGACTGGTTGCCGAATCCTGCAGCAGCAGTTGCAACAGCAGCTGCTGTGCGCTTGCACTGAGTATGCAGCAGCTGGTTTGCTTTGCTACACAGCACTATATACAAGATACCAGCGTTCCCTCTAAACACAAGCAACCGGGGTCCGTGTTGTCAGGTGCATTTCCCACATGTGCGTCTGTCCCCTGCAGGCAAAACAACACTGCTGCAGCTGATTGCTGGCAAGTACATGGTCGCAAGGTGAATGTCTACATGCCTAGTCAGCTTTTGTTATCTTTCTGGCAGCCTCCGAGCTGCATCAATCAAACAGTACTGGCTGTCCTCAGCCTGAGGTCACTAGTTGTGGGATGTGGAGCATATGCTGCATGGCAGTGCAGGCTGCAAGGGAACTGTGGCTGATTCTTACAAGCAGCTGTGCAGCTGCTGTTTGCAGGTTTGGCATGCTGCTTGGCTATAACTAGGCTGTTGTGCAGCTGTCATGTGCTTCCTAGTATGTAACACCCTGACTGGCTGTCTGCAGGGACAATATTCGTGTGCTGGGGCAGGCGCCGTTCTATGCAATGGTGAGCGCAACTGTTGGTCACATGCTCTTTGGAGTGAATAGCAGCATCTGGCTATTACAGCGCTTACAGATTTACATACGCTGAAGCAGATGCCATCTGCTTCACTACCAGCGGTTGTTGAGCAGCTGGCATTTTCGAGTGCATTGAGCAAGCATAGCTGAGCAGTGCAGCTGCATGCGTGGCTGACTGAGCACAGCAGTGCATTTGTTCTGTGCCAGCATCATCTGGAGTGCAGCAAGTGGCAGGCAAACCTAGCAGCTGCCGTTCTTCTTGCCAGGTCACAGCTGAGTTGTTGCCGCCTACTGCTGCTGCTATTTGTCTCTTGCACGTGCAGGACCTGACATGCAGTGGCCAGCTGAGCTACCTGGGCACGTCATGGAGGAAGGACGTGGCCTTTGCAGGATACGGCGTGCCGCTGCAGGTGAGTGCTGCCACGGTGATGCAATGTGACCACGATGCATTGAAATGTTGGGTTCAGTGCTCCCAGGCAATGCAGATATCGGTGTAGCTGCACTATGCATGCCGTTTTGGGTTCATACAATGGCCAGCACATACTGCCGCATGCCGGCCAGCAAAGCTCATCGTGCTGTCTTCATATCTATTGCTCCGGTCACACCTGCGCAATCTGGCATGCAGGGTGACATCACTGCGGGCAAGATGATCTTTGGTGTGGACGGCGTGGATCCTGAGCGGCGGCGTCAGCTGGTGCAGCTGCTGGACATCGACCTGTACCAGCGCATGACCACCATGAGCGACGGCCAGCGGCGGCGCGTGCAGATCTGCATGGGCCTGCTCAAGCCGTACGACGTGAGTAGTGAGGGGGCAGAGCTGCTGCTGGTGTGGTGATGGGCATGTGCTGCTTGTAGGCTGTCAAACAGATACACAAGGTGACTACCAGTCCCAATGGGCTCACAGTACTTACTCAGGATCTAGTCTGGTCTGGGGATAGGAGATGGAGGCTCGTCTTGAGCAGCAATGCAAGGGTAAATCCAGCTGGTCCTGACAAAATCACCTGCCACATGATGGCCAGCCTTGAAGTTGATGCCATACCTGTGTTGCGTCTGCAGCTTGCTGCTGTGGCCACATGCCCGGTCCCAAGGGTCCCAATGTAGTGCAAAATCCGTGTATGACATGGGTGTTGAGAGTTTCGCTAGACTCACCCTCAAACTTGAAATCCTCACACCTCAAACATCATGCAGTCTCGTATGCCTCTGCTGCCTCTGTGCCTCCTCTGCTTGTGGTGTCAGGGGCTGCTGATGCAAAGCTTTTTGATATCAGATCCATCTACAATTGTATTGTGAGAATAGGCCATACAATTCCTTTGCCTTCAGGTGCTGCTGATGGACGAGATCGCCGTGGACATGTAGTAACATACGCCTCCGCTGCTTCTGTTGCTCGCGCTGCGTGTGCCCCCAGGTGCTGCTGATGGACGAGATCACTGTGGACATGGACGAGATTACTGTGGTACAAAACATGCATGCAATACTGCTCATGCAAGCAAGGCTGGCTTGACTCACTATAGTGCTTCTTCTGCCTGCAGGTGCTGGTGATGGGTGAGATTACTGTGGACATGGACATGGATGTATCAGGTGTGGCAATATTATTATATTATCAATTGTATCATGAGAATAGCCATACAATTCCTGTGCCCTCAGGTGCTGCTGATGGACGAGATCACGGTGGACATGGACGTGCTGGGGCGCATGGACCTGCTGGACTTCTTCAGGCAGGAGTGCGAGCAGCGCGGCGCCACCATCGTGTACGCGACACACATCTTCGACGGCCTGGAGGGCTGGATCACGCACGTGGCGTACCTGGAGGACGGTGGCCTGGTGCACGGTGAGGCACAGATACTGTCTGCAAGCTCTTTTGCACGTTGGCTGGGTGGCTTGGTCGGTGGTGCCACAATGCGCGCAGCTTGCTAATCCTTCCGGCAGCAGCGCTGGCAGGACAGGCGTGCGTGTTTTGTGGTGTTGAGTGGAGTGGTGTGTGGTAAGCAGCAGTACTTGACGGCCTGGTGGGCTGGGTTATATACGTGGCATACCCCCAGGATAGCGGCCTAGTGCACAGTGAGGCACGGGCACAAAGACTGGCACACAGTTATGCTTGCAGGGCATGCATGCATGCTGTGCCTTGTTTCAGCATGCGCAGCAGCAAGACACGTGCTGCAGTGGCCTCATGTTGCTGCTGCATGCTGGTGCAGTGCTGCACTCACACAAAACTAAAGACAAGGCAGCGGGGAGCACATCAGCCACAGTGTGGGGTCTCTATCGCCCATGCTGGCTCATCATCTGGCACTAACACCGCCATTGCTGCATACTTCTACGTGTGTCTCTGCAGGTGGCCCCCGGTCAATCCTGCCGCAGATGGGCCCTGGCAAGAAGCTGCTGCATGTGGTGGAGGAGTGGCTGCGAAAGGAGAGGGATGAGCGGCGTGCAAAGGCAGCAAAGGCAGCAGCGGCAGCAGCGTCGTGCGGGGCAGAGCAGCAGCAGCAGCTGGCGCCTGTGGTGCCAAGCAGAACTCCGCTGATGCCAAACAAGCACCTGGCATTCTTCAGATGACAGCAGTATAGACGCTGAAGCATCACATGATATGAGCGCTGTGCGGAGCGATATTGTATCTGCTGGTCAGCTGTTGGTCAGCTAGCTGCCGGAGTTCTGTTGCCGATACATTTCGCAATGCAGTGCACTGGCTGTCACGGAAGGGAGCAACGCTGTTAAACCCCCTGAACCAATGCATCCGTATCATCACCATGGCGGTTATCAATCAAGTCCCAATTACGTGCGAACAGATTGTCGCTGTGAACAGGGTTGCCGTTTGATCCATATCTGCATGACAATCTCAGGCGGCGGGCAAAAGGAGTGTGTTCTCAGCTGAGACCTAGGTCTCTGCAGGCCTGCAGGCTGTTGCTGTGCTCTTGTGCAAGCCGCTTGCAGTGCACCTTGAGTTGAGCAGTGCTCAAGCTTGCATGATGCAACTTAGACCGGTGCCACTGGTGACTCACCACCTACAGTGTATGGCATAGCTGATCAACCAAGTGGATCTGTTGCGACCGTTGTGTTGAACACTGACCACTGGTCGTTACAGCCTGACGATTGAATTAAGCCCCCCCCCCCCCGAAGCCCTGCGACCGCCAGATGCCAGCATGCGTATGTCAGCAAACCAGTGCAGAAACCCCAGCAACAATCCAGTCACCGGATACAGCGGCTGGCACTGATATGATACATCGGATGTATATCAGCACAAATGCGAGCCGCTTGCCACAACCGCTGTACTTCAGCACTAGCTGACGGCAGCAGCTACACAGCTGTCACAGCGCTAGTAGCGTGTTCTGCCCAGAAGTACATGCGCCGCATGTAGTACATCCAATGTTTGAAACATCACATCAGCGGTGACCGCTGCCAGTGGATCCCAGTGAGATCAAGCTCGATGCTGCTTGCCACAGCTGTGGGATCAAGCGCGCAGCCAGCCTTTGCCAAAGGTCGGACCAGCACTGCCATGCCGACAAGTGTGTCCTTCAGCGAACTCGCCGAGTTGTGGCGAGTCGCCACATCGTCACATCCTTGGCCACTAGTTGCTGCCCAGCAAGGTTCTGCAGCTCCAGCTGCGGCAGCGTCACACAGTACACTGCAACAGTCCCCACCTTGGCAAGCTATGCCAAACATCCAACGCGTGATGTTGAATGACATGCAACCTTCAAGCAGGCATCATGGCAATGGCGTTATTCCCCTGTGCTATTTCTTGCTTCCCTTCTTGCCCTTCTTGCTCTTCTTGCTGCCGCAGCCACCGGCCCCACCACTGCTACCAGCAGCTGGCAGAAACTCAAGCAGCTGCTGCATACTCAAGCTCTGCTGCGCCGCCGTTCCACTGCTGCTGCCTCCTTGTGCGCCGACCGCCGTGGCGCTAGCTGCTGCGCTACTGTCAATGCGCCGCCTTGCAAATCCACCACCACCACCCAAACCTGCCAGCAGCCCCTGCATTGCTGCATGCTGTCCTGCACTGCCGCTGCTGATCCTGCCTGTACTGCCTGCAGCACCTGTGTTGATCCTGCCTGCAAGTCGCTGAAGCTGTGTCTGCAAGCCGCGAGCCTCTGTGTACCACTTGCAATGTGGAAATGGCTCCGGCAGCGGCCATGACGCGAAGACCTCCACGTATGGCTGTGCTCTGTCCAGCAGGTTTGAGGCCAGCTGCTGCAGGCTGCGCAGTGTTGAGCGGCCCTGAGGGGTGGCTAGGGCTGGCAGGCATGCAATGCCAGCTTTGAGCAGACCTTGGGCGCACGTCACTCCTGCAAGACGAGGCAGAAACAGCGCAGAACTTGGTCAGTACTGCTACCTGGGACACCATCAACCTCCAGCACATCTCGGGGGGACTAGGACTTCAAGTTCACCGTACTACTGGCAGCTGCATAGCTGCATCACTCCGCTAGGGGCCCTGTACGCATCTGGTCGCGTCTGCACAGGTTCCTAAGCGCACCAGCAAACACTGTACAGTATGGTCATGCTCATGCAAGGACCCTGGATTGCTGATTATCATGCAGAACCCTGGCATTCCTTGACGTACATCCGCCTTCCATCTCACACATTGCATGCTGTCGTTTAGTGTGGGGTTCGACTCGCCAAGTTGGCCCCAACCAGTCAGGTTACTGCATGGCGTGCAACTTGTTTGCCAGTGATGGCAGCACACTTACTTTTTCCAGCAGCTGTGCAGCATCCAGGTCTGGCTTGCTGCGCAGCCACGCCCAGGTGCGCTGCCAGTTGTCCTCCACCTCAGATACGTAGTACGCAAGGTCTCTCAGAATCATGCCTGTGGGGGCCATGTGGCCCAGCTGCATGCGCATGCTGCAGCCGTTTATCATGCCCATCAACACCTCTGCAGCATGTCAGACAGCACAGGTGCATAGCGCGTGTGAGGAGGCGGCGCGAGCGTACTGCATGCTGCATAGGATTGGACAGGAGTGTTGTTGTCTATTGCTGCTGCAATGGCATCTACGCCATGCCATGCCATGCCTCGAAAGGCCTAGCCTAGGCCTTAGGCTAAGCAGCTGAGGGCCCAGCCTGGTTGGCACCCATGCATCTGCCAGTAAACCTCAGTCTTGAAGACCACCTTGCTGCCAGCAGGGGAGTTGCCAGGCACATAACCACTCAATGCCGTGAATTATGTACATCAAATGCTGGTGTTGCGAGCCATACGTGCTGGCACCAACATACATTTGTTGGAAGCTTGGGTGCTTGCCTGTGTGCAGTACGAGCGCACACAGCATCGCACCATGCTCACACCCCACAGTCTTGCCAGCCGCGACAAGCAGTGCCATGGTTTTATTGGTGTCAGCAACTGGCGTACTGTCCAACGACAGGTCAGCCTCATACAGCACTTCATAGACAGCATCCTCGATCCTCATGACCGGGCTGCTGCTGTCGCTGCTGCTGCTGCTGCTGAGAATGATGACCCTACTTTTCAAACCTCCAAACAAGTCACCAGTGAGGTCGCTGGCAAACAGTATGCCATCAGCGTCAGGCAGACCAACCCCACACTTGCCACAGACCCATGGCCACCCAGCGGCTGTGTCACTGCTGCTGCTGCCGCCGCTGCTGCTGCCAGGCATACCCTGTCCAGGCGCGCTGCTGCTGCCGCCGCCACTGCTGCTGCTGCTGCTGCTGCTACTGCTGCTGCTGCTGCTGCTGCTGTGGCTGGCCATGCCAGAGGCGGCTAGGTTGGGGTTGAACCGCAGCAGGCCTGCAGGGCGCCTGTCACTAAGGGCAATATCTGCTGGCAGGGTGCCGTCCGGTGTGCGTGCGTCTGCTGGGTCAGCACACTTGGGGCACGGTCTGCTGGGTCAGCACACTTGGGGCACGGTCAGCTGGGTCAGCACACTTGGGGCACGGTCTGCTGGGTCAGCACACTTGGGGCACGGTCTGCTGGGTCAGCACGCGGGGCACGGTCAGCTGGGTCAACGCCGCCAGGGCGGTCTGCTGTGTCAGCACGCGGGGCACGGTCTGCTGGGTCAGCGCAGGGCTGATCTTATGGGTCAGCACGCGGGGCACGGTCTGCTGGGTCGAAACACACTTGGGGAACTGTTGGTCAGCTGGGTCAGCACACTTGGGGCACGGTCGCTCAGGTCAACACACTTGGAACGGTCTGCTGGGTCAGCTTTACACTTGGGGCACCGGTCAGCTGGGTCAGGTACGCAGGGCACGGTCTGCTGGGTCAGCTTTACTTGGGGGGCACAGTCATAGCAAGGTCAGCACGCAGGGCACGGTCAGCTGGGGTCCAGCAGGGCACGGTCTGCTGGGTCAGCACACTTGGGGCGGTCTGCTGGGTCCGGCTGCCCCCAGGGCACGGTCTGCTGGGTCAGCACGCGGGAGCACGGTCTGCTGGGTCAGCACACTTGGGGCACGGTCTGCTGGGTCAGCACACTTGGGGCACGGTCTGCTGGGTCAGCACACTTGGGGCACGGTCAGCTGGGTCAGCACACTTGGGGCACGGTCTGCTGGGTCAGCACACTTGGGGCACGGTCTGCTGGGTCAGCACACTTGGGGCACGGTCTGCTGGGTCAGCACACTTGGGGCACGGTCTGCTGGGTCAGCACACTTGGGGCACGGTCTGCTGGGTCAGCACACTTGGGGCACGGTCTGCTGGGTCAGCAGGGCACGGTCTGCTGGGTCAGCACTTAGCAGAGTCTGCTGGGTCAGTACACTTGGGGCTGGTCTGCTGGGTGCAGGGCACGGTCTGCTGGGTCCAGCACTTGGGGCCTGGTCTGCTTTTGAGTTAACGCAGGGGGGGCACGGTCTGCTGGGTCAGCACACTTGGGGCACGGTCTGCTGGGTCAGCACACTTGGGGCACGGTCTGCTGGGTCAGTACACTTGGGGCACGGTCTGCTGGGTCAGCACACTTGGGGCACGGTCTGCTGGGTCAGCACACTTGGGGCACGGTCTGCTGGGTCAGCACACTTGGGGCACGGCAGGTAGGCCATGTGGTCCTTGGGTGCACAGCAGCGGTCACACATGCAGTGGAAGCCGAACTTGGCATCCAGCACCTGCCGCCTGACACACACGAAGATGGGCAGGCAGCGACACCACCAAAATGCGTCACTCATACTTTTGTCAACGACCACCAGTACAAGTTGATCGGCAGCTGCTGCAGCTTCCTACAACGGCAGTCTGTACAGCCATTGTGCAGGACTGCTCAACAGACCACCGGCCGCAGTCGAGCTCTCTATCGTAGAGCGCCTGGCAGGCGCGCACCTTTCGCACTGGACAGGGACGCCCCAAGCACGCTGGCAACTGGCAACTGAAGCAACCTTGACTTAAGCTGAACTGACAAGGGCAATCGCAAGCACCTACCGCATACGCGTGGTCATCAGGTTGACCCTCTTGTCCAGGTAAGTCGTGGTCAGCAGCTCTCCTGCAGCAATGTCCCTCAGTGCAATGTGGTAGCCCTTGCCGCTGTACGTCTTGTACTGGGTGTTGGGACTGCCGCATGTGTGGGCCAGCTTGCTACCGAAGCGAAACAAAGCACTCCTGAGCGGCAGGTGGAAAGGAACACAGCAGCAGCCCGTTTGAGCTTGGCGCTAGGCGGTGACTTCATGATATAGGCTGGGCTGACAGCAACCCAAGCTGCCATCTGACCAGGGGCCCAGCATCAGCTGCTGACAAGTCATGTGTCACACATAGTATCATCAGCATGCCTTGCTGAAGCCATACACCAGCTGTATGCACGACTGCAACCTGACACTCACCCTAGACCGTGCATCTCGTGTGCGTTGAGGTGGTACGCCAGCAGCGCCTTGTGGATGCCCTCCTTGCTTGGCACGGTTCCTGCGCCGCTGACTGAGGAAGGCCGCAGCCTTGCCAAGACAGCTGACACCAGCTCAAGCAGTATGTCTGCCTGCAGCTGTGCTGTGGCTGCCATCTGGCTGTCACTTTGGATGGCTGTGTGCATGTCAGACACAACAGCCTGCTGCACTGGTAAGGGAGCTTCCAAAAAAGCAACTGTCCACGCAGCAGCCTTCAGCCAGTCGTCTGATGGCGTCTGCAACTGCCCCGATGCACGTTCATGCGTTCTGGCTGCTTGAACCGCTGCTGAGTGCAGCGCTTTCACTGCGGGATGGCTGTCAGGGGCTGTCACCAACAGGGGCTGCTCACGAAGCACAACATCGCCTGGTTTGAAGATGCTTTTGGCGAACAACGATCTGCCGAGTTTCGGGTCGTCTCTGACGTCTACGCTGCCTTCCATGCCTGGCAAAATGCCCCGCAAACTTCCTGTGAAAGATTGATCGAGTCGCGTGCTATTGGCAGGAAACACCTCACTGCCTGACTGACAACATCTCCTGGTATATCAGTGTGTTTGTAGCTTGGGCCAAATTCCCAGTTGCTGGGCTGCAGGCAATGACGTTACTTGCAGTACAGCCGTGCTACGGCCGTGGGCCAGCCGTGGCGCTCAAGATACGATGCGCGGCCCCTAAGAAGAGTAGGGAACGTACAACATCATCACCAATGCAGCATATGTTGACTTCCGCACGGTCATAGCGGTCAAACACCACCAGCAGCTGCAACCACCACAACAGACAGCAGGCCTAGGCCTAGGATCAGTTGATCAGCACTAGTGCCAAAGACACTCGATCATGGTCAAGCTGACCTGCAGGTGACAGGTGCTGCTGTATCGATTAAAATCAGGTTGTTCCTGGTCCGCCTCACTGTGCTGGTGCTCGTACCTGCCCACCTGAGCCCTGAACCCCAACAGCAAGGCAGCAGTTGCCAAAGCACCATGGTGCTAGCCAGGCAGCAGACTAACCAAACCGGCCCCACCGCCCGCCCCCAACAGCCCACTGCCCAAACCCGCCACCAACAGCATGAGGGTTTGTCCGAAAACCAAGCATAGTATGCTGCCTGCTGCTGGAGTCCGGCAACGGCTCCATCCTGGTATGGCATACCAATCACGCAGGAAAGTAGCAATCAAGCAGGACAGCCTTCAAGTTGGTTTGCTACAGCTTGCCAAAACTGATTCGTGCGGCCTTTACAATGCCAGAGACTCATTCAAATGCCAAACATGCACTGCGCGGCAGCACTCCTGCAGGATGCTTGCAATGCCAGCTGGCATGTGTTAGCAGAAAATATGGCAGCGTGAGCACAAAATTGTCTCTATTGGAGCGTCTATATGACACCATCCAGCTACAGGTGTCTGTGAATGGCAAATTGGGTGACCCTATTGATACGTGCCTTGGTACTAAGCAAGGAAGTGAGCTGAGCCCGCTGCTGTTTGGGTTGTTTATTGAGATGCTGCACGAGTTGATCACAATTAGAGGCAAGCCTGTTCCAGGTGGGCTTCTGCTCCTCTTGGACCCAAGGTTGGCTCTCTTCATGTGCCTGATTTGCTCTATGCGGATGACGGCTGCTTGATTGCTGAGTCGCCGGCAGACGCGCAATGCTTGTTGGATTGCTTGCAGTTGTTTTGTGAGATCACTGGCATGGAAGTCAACATGCAGCCTAAGAAGACGTGTGTGGTGGTGTTCCGTGGCAAACGTGTGCCACGCCCGCGCTCAACTGCGTTCACGTATGCTGGTCAGCCCCTGAGCATTCAGAGCAGCTACACATACCTTGGTGCAGTGTTGCATGAGACCAAAGGTCTGCAGCCGGCAGTTGATGCTTTGGCAGCGTCTGGGCTCAAGGCCATGCATACCCTCTTGGGCCGCTTCCGTAAGCAACGCATCACACAATACGACATGAAGTGCCGCATGTTTGACATCATGGTTGAGCCTGTTATGTCATACGCATCTCATGTGTGGGGCCCCGAGTTGTGCCATACAGGCTTGTTCAGGCGCACAGGGTGGCGCATGTCTGCAGCTGACAAGGTGCATGTGTCATTCCTTCGCTACATGACTGGGGCTGGGCAACGCTCCAGCATTGATGTGCTGATGCGCGATCTTCACCGCTCGCCTGTTCAGCACCATTGGGTTGTGCTGGCGGCGCGCTGGTGGGAACGCCTTAGGGCCATGCCCGTTGATCGTCTTGCGCGGGTTGCGTGGGTGTCGGATGTGGAGTTAGCATTGAGTGGTTGCAAAACTTGCTGGACATACTATCTGCTGCACACTATGCAACGCCTTGGTGTTATACAGCAGGCTGCATGGCGTGGGCCTGGGGTGACGGCTGCAAGTGTATGTGGGCTTGAGTTGCATGCTACAGCCGTGTCTGCTGCCCTTGCACGCTTGGTTAAGCAGGGGTGGGCCGATGCAGGTGCGGAGGATGCTGACCCAAGAACAGCACCAAGCAATCATGTTACTATGTGCACACATGCTGCCTGGGTGCATCCTATGGAGGCTGATGCTGCTTTTGACCGCAACACACAACCTCAATACATGCAATTATGCTTGCCGTTCCGGGTGTTGCAGTGCCTTGCACGGCTTCGCACTGGGGCTGCACAGTTGGAGGTGCAGCTGGGTAGACATGCCCGCCCTCGGGTGCCCAGGCAGCAGCGGTTGTGTAGACTGTGCTCGTGTGCTAATCCTGTTGCAGCTAGCCGAGCAGTTTGGCGCACACGCGTGCACGCCCGGACTGGGACCTATGACAATGTGGAGGATCTCAAACACTTTCTGCTAGAATGCCCTGCATATGACCACTTGCGCGGTGCCTGCCCTAGTGTGTTCTATCCTGCGGGTACTGTAGATCGCTATGCTAACGAGTTGGTGCCGCGCATTCTAGACTGTGAGGATCAAGAGGGCTTGGCTGTGGTGGTTTATCAGATGTGGTTGTATCGCTCAGTGTTGCTGGGGTTGTCCCCTGACCATCAAAGTGTGCCAATTCAGCCTGAGGGTTATGTCCCTGTAGATGACGCCTTAGACGCTGTTGCTCCTAGCCCGTGATGAGTTTAGGTTACTTGACGAGTTACACATGCATCCTGTCACATTATTGGTTTGCTGCCGCCTTTATGCCGCCTTAGTTGCCCTGCCTATCTCTCTGGCTGTGTGATCTTGACAACATGCTTTTTGGTTGGTGTGCTTCTTCAGCACATGCTGTTGGCTGATTGGGGGGTGTCACTGACACACCGCAGATATAATCTTATGCTCAATCTGGAGAGACCCTGTGCTCAACGGATGGCCTCAATGGGCTACATTGTGTGCTCATCTTCTTTCGTCATGCGTTGACATTGTGCTCATTTTGGGGTGGCTCATACCATCTGAGATGGTGACTGGACCCACATGTAACTACTCTCTCTCAAAAATATGGCAGCAGCAATGCCCACATGTGTGCACACACAGTGTTCCTCCATGTTACCATTACCATTTACCATTCACCAAAGTAGGGCCACTGGCCCACCCCGTAAGGAGCCAAACGCTGGCTCATGGGGTCCATAACAATCTCCAAAAACACACACCCACAGGGGGGCCTCCTAGAGGGAAAAGAGAGGCAGAGCAAGCACAAGCACACTGCAAACAATCATATCCTATGGTACGTCGCACAGTGTACCGTCTTTTTCCCCAGTGAAGAGCGGCAATTTTATGCGAAGCGTCATAACTTTGGCGTCCGGCAGTCAATCGACACACCGAAACTTCAGCCGTAAAGCTTACAACATATACTATCGTTTTAGCATGATAATCACACTGATATAAGGTATATTAAAGGCAGTATAGCGCTTCAAAGGGATGGTCTGCTGAGTGACAAGTGACCCCGCATGTCGAGCGCGCACAACTTGCACGGATTGTGGCTGACATTTAGACGTGGTTGCTTAAAAACGTATAATAGAACTTTAATTTTAATGTTGACTGTAATACGACCTGCGTTCGACGGGGAAAGTACGACTGAAACGTCGGACAGGTCACGACTGTGCTGTGCTATTGCTCCCGAAAGCTGGGTGCTTGTAATTGCTCCTTGAATGATTAAGTTGTTGAATCTTAATGTTTTTAATCTTCCTAAAGGAAGAGCGGGAGTTCCTTAGCATGTTGGAGGCCTGCGGCAGCCTGACAGGGGCCCTGCCTCATGCTCCGTTTTGTTTCGGCTCCCTGGAAATCAGACCTTCATGAACTTTGTGCTGTTGGTATTGTTTGTGACAAACCAACAGTACGTTCCTATTATGGCAGGCATATAGTCTCTGCTTCAGTCTTGGCAGAATCAACACGCAGTGCGTGTTATATTCAACTGTGAAAAGGATCCTTTTGCTCTCACAAAAATGCACGGCTCCAGGGTTCCAGCGGTGACTGCACAGCTGCTCACCTTCAAGCAATGCTGTACCCGAATACCAGGGATCTTACAAGTATGTACTACAACTTTTGGATCAGGGCACGTGCTCAGCAAACCGGGTTTGCAGGCTGCAAATGGTGGCATGTGGTTGTTAGGTGGAAGTACATGTGCCGACTGCAGTCTTGTATCACGTCCTCGCTTGAACAAGCTCATGCTCACACACATACAGTTGGTGGTTGTGTGGTGGCCATGCCAGTCGTCCACGGATGAGGGATGTTGGAAACTATCTTTGATGATCTAACAGTTCATATGAAGCCCAGATTCCACTAAACAACACCAAACAAAGCCTTCAAGGCTTGGGTTGAACCCAAATCAGTTGAAGCACTGACATGTAATGTATTGCAGGCCGGTCACCAGCACTCAAGCCCTTGCGCAGTGAGCTGCTGCTCACTTCATGAGGGCGACAGCAATCAACAGCCATACATGGTGCACAGCTTGCTATCTGCGCCCATACAAACATGCCACGTGTATCTGCATGGTTACATATTTTGCAGCCTTTGCGCGAGGTGGCTCCTGATCTCTTCTTGTGTGCGTTCAGATAGGATGTACCGTGTCAAGGCTGTTGAGTTATCCATATCCACATCAAAACCACAGTAGAACACCGCCTCAAGGTGGCTCCAAGACGTGCGTTGGTCCAATACATACGTGCCTTCATCTTCTGGCATAAGCTCATTGGGGTTATCAGAGCATGGGGCAAGGCTGAAGTATCTGCCCTTCACCACTGTTGACCCACTTTCAAACCAAGGTACATACATGAGCACTGATTTTTCAAGCTTGTTGCTTAGCAGTGTCTGTGTGTGCCAAAGGAAGCAAGCATGGCAGGCTCTTCACCATTCCATTCGCATGCTCAGTGCAGTCTATCACCATTTACAAGCACGCTGTCAACTGAATTTCAGGTTTGGAAATTTAGCTGAACACCCACCTTTGTATACTTCGAACAACACCTCTGCAAGTGTTGTAGTTTTGTCGCTCGGCAACCTGGGGCAGGACAATTCAGCTCTGCAGACGTGCACCAGCAGTGACAACACACGCTGAAATCAGAAATCATTTGAAATTGAATTTCTGACTGTTTTCAGATGCGAACTTCGCCCAGCATTGCTATTTGTTTGCGTACACCTTGTGGCAGCCCTAGCTGCAGCTAGGTGCCAGCTGGCACCTGCCGGTCTGCACAACATGACTTTTGCTGACGTGCAGGGGCAGCCCCAGCAAAAATGTGAAGCGTGAGTTGACGTTTACAGTATTTCAAACCTTACGCACATGTGCAAAACCGCCCGCGATGCTGCTGTACATGTGAACACAATGCAGCACTCCCAGGTCACAATAGTAGTTGCAACTGCCCGGTGCCATTTCTTCTGAAAGTGCGTGGCTGCAGCAGAGGGCATTGGGAGTGTCTTGTTTTCCAATCATACTCACCTTGCAAGAGAGCCAGGTTTGTCCACGCACTCTTCGAGTGTTGCTCGGATCCTGTGGGGCAGATGCCACAGAGATATATACAGACACGCAGGAGCAGCCAGAGCAAAAACGCGCAAGCGCAATAATAGAGGCATGCTCTGCAATGTATCACTCGCTTGTGCGTATCAGCCAGCGACGCTACTCTGCATGGGAACACGACACCGTGGTTGGCAGTGACACCCCGTCAAAGCTCCCACCTACACAATACCTACGCCTGCTGACCTGAAAGGGATTGAATAGCCTATCTATGGTTTGTACATTTCCTGCAACTCTATCGCAAGGTGTTCAGTCAAGGTTAGCTTCTTGAAGTATAGTAGTATAGTAGTATAGT